>OZ020576.1:17372978-17440478 GCA_963971525.1 Cephus spinipes
TACGATGAGGGAACACGAGGACTCCAAATCTACGACGAGGAACACGTAGACTCCAAAATCTACGACGAGGAACACGAGGACTCCAAAATCTACGACGAGGAACACGAGGACTCCAAAATCTACGACGAGGAACACGAGGACTCCAAAATCTACGACGAGGACACGAGGACTCCAAAATCTACGACGAGGAACACGAGGACTCCAAAATCTACGACGAGGAACACGTAGAATCCAAAATCTACGACGAGGAAATCACGTAGAGTCCAAAATCTACGAAGAGGAACACGAGGACTCCAAAATCTACGACGAGGAACACGTAGACTCCAAAATCTACGACGAGGAACACGTAGACTTCCAAAATCTACGACGAGGAACACGTAGAGTCCAAAATCTACGACGAGGAACACGAGGACTTCAAAATCTACGACGAGGAACACGAGGACTCCAAAATCTACGACGAGGAACACGAGGACTCCAAAATCTACGACGAGGAACACGAGTACTCCAAAATCTAACGACGAGGAACACGTAGACTTCAAAATCTACGACGAGGAACACGTAGAGTCCAAAATCTACGACGAGGAACACGAGAACTCCAAAATCTACGACGAGGAACACGAGGACTCCAAAATCTACGATGAGGAACACGAGGACTCCAAAATCTACGACGAGGAACACGTAGACTCCAAAATCTACGACGAGGAACACGAGGAACTTCCAAAATCTACGACGAGGAACACGAGGACTCCAAAATCTACGACGAGGAACACGAGGACTCCAAAATCTACGACGAGGTACACGAGGACTCCAAAATCTACGACGAGGAACACGTAGACTCCAAGAATCTACGACGAGGAACACGAGAACTCCAAAATCTACGACGAGGAACACGAGACTCCAAAATCTACGACGAGGAACACGAGGACTCCAAAATCTACGACGAGGAACACGTAGACTCCAAAATCTACGACGAGGAACACGTAGAGTCCAAAATCTACGACGAGGAACACGAGGACTCCAAAATCTACGACGAGGAACACGAGGACTCCAAAATCTACGACGAGGAACCCGAGGACTCCAAAATCTACGACGAGGAACACGTAGACTCCAAATCTACGACGAGGAACACGTAGAGACTCCAAAATCTACGACGAGGAACACGAGGACTCCAAAATCTACGACGAGGAACACGTAGACTCCAAAATCTACGACGAGGAACACGAGGACTCCAAAATCTACGACGAGGAACACGTAGACTCCAAAATCTACGACGAGGAACACGTAGACTCCAAAATCTACGACGAGGAACACGTAGAGTCCAAAATCTACGACGAGGAACACGAGGACTCCAAAATCTACGACGAGGAACACGAGGACTCCAAAATCTACGACGAGGAACACGAGGACTCCAAAATCTACGACGAGGAACACGAGGACTCCAAAATCTACGACGAGGAACACGTAGACTCCAAAATCTACGACGAGGAACACGTAGAGTCCAAAATCTACGACGAGGAACACGAGGACTCCAAAATCTGCGACGAGGAACACGTAGACTCCAAAATCTACGACGAGGAACACGAGGACTCCAAAATCTACGACGAGGAAACGTAGACTCCAAAATCTACGACGAGGAACACGAGGACTCCAAAATCTACGACGAGGAACACGTAGACTCCAAAATCTACGACGAGGAACACGAGGACTCCAAAATCTACGACGAGGAACACGAGGACTCCAAAATCTACGACGAGGAACACGAGGACTCCAAAATCTACGACGAGGAACACGTAGACTCCAAAATCTACGACGAGGAACACGTAGAGTCCAAAATCTACGACGAGGAACACGAGGACTCCAAAATCTACGACGAGGAACACGAGGACTCCAAAATCTACGACGAGGAACACGAGGACTCCAAAATCTACGACGAGGAACACGTAAGACTCCAAAATCTACGACGAGGAACACGTAGAGTCCAAAATCTACGAAGAGGAACACGAGGACTCCAAAATCTACGACGAGGAACACGTAGACTCCAAAATCTACGACGAGGAACACGTAGACTCCAAAATCTACGACGAGGAACACGTAGAGCTCCAAAATCTACGACGAGGAACACGAGGACTTCAAAATCTACGACGAGGAACACGAGGACTCCAAAATCTACGACGATGAACACGAGGACTCCAAAATCTACGACGAGGAACACGAGGACTCCAAAATCTACGACGAGGAACACGTAGACTCCAAAATCTACGACGAGGAACACGTAGAGTCCAAAATCTACGACGAGGAACACGAGACTCCAAAATCTACGACGAGGAACACGAGGACTCCAAAATCTACGACGAGGAACACGTAGACTCCAAAATCTACGACGAGGAACACGAGGACTCCAAAATCTACGACGAGGAACACGTAGACTCCAAAATCTACGACGAGGAACACGAGGACTCCAAAATCTACGACGAGGAACACGTAGACTCCAAAATCTACGACGAGGAACACGAAGACTCCAAAATCTACGACGAGGAACACGTAAACTCCAAAATCTACGACGAGGAACACGAGGACTCCAAAATCTACGACGAGGAACACGAGGACTCCAAAATCTACGACGAGGAACACGAGGACTCCAAAATCTACGACGAGGAACACGAGGACTCCAAAATCTACGACGAGGAACACGTAGACTCCAAAATCTACGACGAGGAACACGTAGAGTCCAAAATCTACGACGGAGGAACACGAGGACTCCAAAATCTACGACGAGGAACACGTAGACTCCAAATCTACGACGAGGAACACGAGGACTCCAAAATCTACGACGAGGAACACGTAGACTCCAAAATCTACGACGAGGAACACGAGGACTCCAAAATCTACGACGAGGAACACGTAGACCTCCAAAATCTACGACGAGGAACACGAGGACTCCAAATCTACGACGAGGAACACGAGGACTCCAAAATCTACGACGAGGAACACGTAGAATCCAAAATCTACGACGAGGAACACGTAGAGTCCAAAATCTACGACGAGGAACACGAGGACTCCAAAATCTACGACGAGGAACACGTAGACTCCAAAATCTACGACGAGGGAACACGTAGACTCCAAAATCTACGACGAGGAACACGTAGAGTCCAAAATCTACGACGAGGAACACGAGGACTCCAAAATCTACGACGAGGAACACGTAGACTCCAAAATCTACGACGAGGAACACGAGGACTCCAAAATCTACGACGAGGAACACGAGGACTCCAAAATCTACGACGAGGAACACGTAGACTCCAAAATCTACGACGAGGAACACGTAGAGTCCAAAATCTACGACGAGGAACACGAGAACTCCAAAATCTACGACGAGGAACACGAGGACTCCAAAATCTACGATGAGGAACACGAGGACTCCAAAATCTACGACGAGGAACACGTAGACTCCAAAATCTACGACGAGGAACACGAGAACTCCAAAATCTACGACGAGGAACACGAGGACTCCAAAATCTACGACGAGGAACACGAGGACTCCAAAATCTACGACGAGGAACACGTAGACTCCAAAATCTACGACGAGGAACACGTAGAGTCCAAAATCTACGACGAGGAACACGAGGACTCCAAAATCTACGACGAGGAACACGAGGACTCCAAAATCTACGATGAGGAACCCGAGGACTCCAAAATCTACGACGAGGAACACGTAGACTCCAAAATCTACGACGAGGAACACGAGGACTCCAAAATCTACGACGAGGAACACGAGGACTCCAAAATCTACGACGAGGAACACGTAGACTCCAAAATCTACGACGAGGAACACGTAGAGACCAAAATCTACGACGAGGAACACGAGGACTCCAAAATCTACGACGAGGAACACGTAGACTCCAAAATCTACGACGAGGAACACGAGGACTCCAAAATCTACGACGAGGAACACGTAGACTCCAAAATCTACGACGAGGAACACGTAGAGTCCAAAATCTACGACGAGGAACACGAGGACTCCAAAATCTACGACGAGGAACACGAGGACTCCAAAATCTACGACGAGGAACACGAGGACTCCAAAATCTACGACGAGGAACACGAGGACTCCAAAATCTACGACGAGGAACACGTAGACTCCAAAATCTACGACGAGGAACACGTAGAGTCCAAAATCTACGACGAGGAACACGAGGACTCCAAAATCTACGACGAGGAACACGAGGACTCCAAAATCTACGACGAGGAACACGAGGACTCCAAAATCTACGACGAGGAACACGTAGACTCCAAAATCTACGACGAGGAACACGAGGACTCCAAAATCTACGACGAGGAACACGAGGACTCCAAAATCTACGACGAGGAACACGAGGACTCCAAAATCTACGACGAGGAACACGAAGACTCCAAAATCTACGACGAGGAACACGTAGACTCCAAAATCTACGACGAGGAACACGTAGAGTCCAAAATCTACGACGAGGAACACGAGAACTCCAAAATCTACGACGAGGAACACGAGGACTCCAAAATCTACGACGAGGAACACGAGGACTCCAAAATCTACGACGAGGAACACGAGGACTCCAAAATCTACGACGAGGAACACGAGGACTCCAAAATCTACGACGAGGAACACGTAGAATCCAAAATCTACGACGAGGAACACGTAGAGTCCAAAATCTACGAAGAGGAACACGAGGACTCCAAAATCTACGACGAGGAACACGTAGACTCCAAAATCTACGACGAGGAACACGTAGACTCCAAAATCTACGACGAGGAACACGTAGAGTCCAAAATCTACGACGAGGAACACGAGGACTCCAAAATCTACGACGAGGAACACGAGGACTCCAAAATCTACGACGAGGAACACGAGGACTCCAAAATCTACGACGAGGAACACGTAGACTTCAAAATCTACGACGAGGAACACGTAGAGTCCAAAATCTACGACGAGGAACACGAGAACTCCAAAATCTACGACGAGGAACACGAGGACTCCAAAATCTACGATGAGGAACACGAGGACTCCAAAATCTACGACGAGGAACACGTAGACACCAAAATCTACGACGAGGAACACGAGAACTCCAAAATCTACGACGAGGAACACGAGGACTCCAAAATCTACGACGAGGAACACGAGGACTCCAAAATCTACGACGAGGAACACGTAGACTCCAAAATCTACGACGAGGAACACGTAGAGTCCAAAATCTACGACGAGGAACACGAGGACTCCAAAATCTACGACGAGGAACACGAGGACTCCAAAATCTACGATGAGGAACACGAGGACTCCAAAATCTACGACGAGGAACACGTAGACTCCAAAATCTACGACGAGGAACACGAGGACTCCAAAATCTACGACGAGGAACACGAGGACTCCAAAATCTACGACGAGGAACACGTAGACTCCAAAATCTACGACGAGGAACACGTAGAGTCCAAAATCTACGACGAGGAACACGAGGACTTCAAAATCTACGACGAGGAACACGAGGACTCCAAAATCTACGACGAGGAACACGAGGACTCCAAAATCTACGACGAGGAACACGAGGACTCCAAAATCTACGACGAGGAACACGTAGACTCCAAAATCTACGACGAGGAACACGTAGAGTCCAAAATCTACGACGAGGAACACGAGGACTCCAAAATCTACGACGAGGAACACGAGGACTCCAAAATCTACGATGAGGAACACGAGGACTCCAAAATCTACGACGAGGAACACGTAGACTCCAAAATCTACGACGAGGAACACGAGGACTCCAAAATCTACGACGAGGAACACGAGGACTCCAAAATCTACGACGAGGAACACGAGGACTCCAAAATCTACGACGAGGAACACGAGGACTCCAAAATCTACGACGAGGAACACGAGGACTCCAAAATCTACGACGAGGAACACGTAGAATCCAAAATCTACGACGAGGAACACGTAGAGTCCAAAATCTACGAAGAGGAACACGAGGACTCCAAAATCTACGACGAGGAACACGTAGACTCCAAAATCTACGACGAGGAACACGTAGACTCCAAAATCTACGACGAGGAACACGTAGAGTCCAAAATCTACGACGAGGAACACGAGGACTTCAAAATCTACGACGAGGAACACGAGGACTCCAAAATCTACGACGAGGAACACGAGGACTCCAAAATCTACGACGAGGAACACGAGGACTCCAAAATCTACGACGAGGAACACGTAGACTTCAAAATCTACGACGAGGAACACGTAGAGTCCAAAATCTACGACGAGGAACACGAGAACTCCAAAATCTACGACGAGGAACACGAGGACTCCAAAATCTACGATGAGGAACACGAGGACTCCAAAATCTACGACGAGGAACACGTAGACACCAAAATCTACGACGAGGAACACGAGAACTCCAAAATCTACGACGAGGAACACGAGGACTCCAAAATCTACGACGAGGAACACGAGGACTCCAAAATCTACGATGAGGAACACGAGGACTCCAAAATCTACGACGAGGAACACGTAGACTCCAAAATCTACGACGAGGAACACGAGAACTCCAAAATCTACGACGAGGAACACGAGGACTCCAAAATCTACGACGAGGAACACGAGGACTCCAAAATCTACGACGAGGAACACGTAGACTCCAAAATCTACGACGAGGAACACGTAGAGTCCAAAATCTACGACGAGGAACACGAGGACTCCAAAATCTACGACGAGGAACACGAGGACTCCAAAATCTACGATGAGGAACCCGAGGACTCCAAAATCTACGACGAGGAACACGTAGACTCCAAAATCTACGACGAGGAACACGAGGACTCCAAAATCTACGACGAGGAACACGAGGACTCCAAAATCTACGACGAGGAACACGTAGACTCCAAAATCTACGACGAGGAACACGTAGAGACCAAAATCTACGACGAGGAACACGAGGACTCCAAAATCTACGACGAGGAACACGTAGACTCCAAAATCTACGACGAGGAACACGAGGACTCCAAAATCTACGACGAGGAACACGTAGACTCCAAAATCTACGACGAGGAACACGTAGAGTCCAAAATCTACGACGAGGAACACGAGGACTTCAAAATCTACGACGAGGAACACGAGGACTCCAAAATCTACGACGAGGAACACGAGGACTCCAAAATCTACGACGAGGAACACGAGGACTCCAAAATCTACGACGAGGAACACGTAGACTCCAAAATCTACGACGAGGAACACGTAGAGTCCAAAATCTACGACGAGGAACACGAGGACTCCAAAATCTACGACGAGGAACACGAGGACTCCAAAATCTACGATGAGGAACACGAGGACTCCAAAATCTACGACGAGGAACACGTAGACTCCAAAATCTACGACGAGGAACACGAGGACTCCAAAATCTACGACGAGGAACACGAGGACTCCAAAATCTACGACGAGGAACACGAGGACTCCAAAATCTACGACGAGGAACACGAAGACTCCAAAATCTACGACGAGGAACACGTAGACTCCAAAATCTACGACGAGGAACACGTAGAGTCCAAAATCTACGACGAGGAACACGAGAACTCCAAAATCTACGACGAGGAACACGAGGACTCCAAAATCTACGACGAGGAACACGAGGACTCCAAAATCTACGACGAGGAACACGAGGACTCCAAAATCTACGACGAGGAACACGAGGACTCCAAAATCTACGACGAGGAACACGTAGAATCCAAAATCTACGACGAGGAACACGTAGAGTCCAAAATCTACGAAGAGGAACACGAGGACTCCAAAATCTACGACGAGGAACACGTAGACTCCAAAATCTACGACGAGGAACACGTAGACTCCAAAATCTACGACGAGGAACACGTAGAGTCCAAAATCTACGACGAGGAACACGAGGACTCCAAAATCTACGACGAGGAACACGAGGACTCCAAAATCTACGACGAGGAACACGAGGACTCCAAAATCTACGACGAGGAACACGTAGACTCCAAAATCTACGACGAGGAACACGTAGAGTCCAAAATCTACGACGAGGAACACGAGGACTCCAAAATCTACGACGAGGAACACGAGGACTCCAAAATCTACGATGAGGAACACGAGGACTCCAAAATCTACGACGAGGAACACGTAGACTCCAAAATCTACGACGAGGAACACGAGGACTCCAAAATCTACGACGAGGAACACGAGGACTCCAAAATCTACGACGAGGAACACGTAGACTCCAAAATCTACGACGAGGAACACGTAGAGTCCAAAATCTACGACGAGGAACACGAGGACTTCAAAATCTACGACGAGGAACACGAGGACTCCAAAATCTACGACGAGGAACACGAGGACTCCAAAATCTACGACGAGGAACACGAGGACTCCAAAATCTACGACGAGGAACACGTAGACTCCAAAATCTACGACGAGGAACACGTAGAGTCCAAAATCTACGACGAGGAACACGAGGACTCCAAAATCTACGACGAGGAACACGAGGACTCCAAAATCTACGATGAGGAACACGAGGACTCCAAAATCTACGACGAGGAACACGTAGACTCCAAAATCTACGACGAGGAACACGAGGACTCCAAAATCTACGACGAGGAACACGAGGACTCCAAAATCTACGACGAGGAACACGAGGACTCCAAAATCTACGACGAGGAACACGAGGACTCCAAAATCTACGACGAGGAACACGAGGACTCCAAAATCTACGACGAGGAACACGTAGAATCCAAAATCTACGACGAGGAACACGTAGAGTCCAAAATCTACGAAGAGGAACACGAGGACTCCAAAATCTACGACGAGGAACACGTAGACTCCAAAATCTACGACGAGGAACACGTAGACTCCAAAATCTACGACGAGGAACACGTAGAGTCCAAAATCTACGACGAGGAACACGAGGACTTCAAAATCTACGACGAGGAACACGAGGACTCCAAAATCTACGACGAGGAACACGAGGACTCCAAAATCTACGACGAGGAACACGAGGACTCCAAAATCTACGACGAGGAACACGTAGACTTCAAAATCTACGACGAGGAACACGTAGAGTCCAAAATCTACGACGAGGAACACGAGAACTCCAAAATCTACGACGAGGAACACGAGGACTCCAAAATCTACGATGAGGAACACGAGGACTCCAAAATCTACGACGAGGAACACGTAGACACCAAAATCTACGACGAGGAACACGAGAACTCCAAAATCTACGACGAGGAACACGAGGACTCCAAAATCTACGACGAGGAACACGAGGACTCCAAAATCTACGACGAGGAACACGTAGACTCCAAAATCTACGACGAGGAACACGTAGAGTCCAAAATCTACGACGAGGAACACGAGGACTCCAAAATCTACGACGAGGAACACGAGGACTCCAAAATCTACGATGAGGAACACGAGGACTCCAAAATCTACGACGAGGAACACGTAGACTCCAAAATCTACGACGAGGAACACGAGGACTCCAAAATCTACGACGAGGAACACGAGGACTCCAAAATCTACGACGAGGAACACGTAGACTCCAAAATCTACGACGAGGAACACGTAGAGACCAAAATCTACGACGAGGAACACGAGGACTCCAAAATCTACGACGAGGAACACGTAGACTCCAAAATCTACGACGAGGAACACGAGGACTCCAAAATCTACGACGAGGAACACGTAGACTCCAAAATCTACGACGAGGAACACGTAGAGTCCAAAATCTACGACGAGGAACACGAGGACTTCAAAATCTACGACGAGGAACACGAGGACTCCAAAATCTACGACGAGGAACACGAGGACTCCAAAATCTACGACGAGGAACACGAGGACTCCAAAATCTACGACGAGGAACACGTAGACTCCAAAATCTACGACGAGGAACACGTAGAGTCCAAAATCTACGACGAGGAACACGAGGACTCCAAAATCTACGACGAGGAACACGAGGACTCCAAAATCTACGATGAGGAACACGAGGACTCCAAAATCTACGACGAGGAACACGTAGACTCCAAAATCTACGACGAGGAACACGAGGACTCCAAAATCTACGACGAGGAACACGAGGACTCCAAAATCTACGACGAGGAACACGAGGACTCCAAAATCTACGACGAGGAACACGAGGACTCCAAAATCTACGACGAGGAACACGTAGACTCCAAAATCTACGACGAGGAACACGTAGAGTCCAAAATCTACGACGAGGAACACGAGAACTCCAAAATCTACGACGAGGAACACGAGGACTCCAAAATCTACGACGAGGAACACGAGGACTCCAAAATCTACGACGAGGAACACGTAGACTCCAAAATCTACGACGAGGAACACGTAGAGTCCAAAATCTACGACGAGGAACACGAGGACTCCAAAATCTACGACGAGGAACACGAGGACTCCAAAATCTACGATGAGGAACACGAGGACTCCAAAATCTACGACGAGGAACACGTAGACTCCAAAATCTACGACGAGGAACACGAGGACTCCAAAATCTACGACGAGGAACACGAGGACTCCAAAATCTACGACGAGGAACACGTAGACTCCAAAATCTACGACGAGGAACACGTAGAGACCAAAATCTATGACGAGGAACACGAGGACTCCAAAATCTACGACGAGGAACACGTAGACTCCAAAATCTACGACGAGGAACACGAGGACTCCAAAATCTACGACGAGGAACACGTAGACTCCAAAATCTACGACGAGGAACACGTAGAGTCCAAAATCTACGACGAGGAACACGAGGACTTCAAAATCTACGACGAGGAACACGAGGACTCCAAAATCTACGACGAGGAACACGAGGACTCCAAAATCTACGACGAGGAACACGAGGACTCCAAAATCTACGACGAGGAACACGTAGACTCCAAAATCTACGACGAGGAACACGTAGAGTCCAAAATCTACGACGAGGAACACGAGGACTCCAAAATCTACGACTAGGAACACGAGGACTCCAAAATCTACGATGAGGAACACGAGGACTACAAATCTACGACGAGGAACACGTAGACTCCAAATCTACGACGAGGAACACGAGGACTCCAAAATCTACGACGAGGAACACGAGGACTCCAAAATCTACGACGAGGAACACGAGGACTCCAAAATCTACGACGAGGAACACGAGGACTCCAAAATCTACGACGAGGAACACGAGGACTCCAAAATCTACGACGAGGAACCTCGTCGTAGATTTTGGAGTCCTCGTGTTCCTCGTCGTAGATTTTGGAGTCCTCGTGTTCCTCGTCGTAGATTTTGGAGTCCTCGTGTTCCTCGTCGTAGATTTTGGAGTCCTCGTGTTCCTCGTCGTAGATTTTGGAGTCCTCGTGTTCCTCGTCGTAGATTTTGGAGTCTACGTGTTCCTCGTCGTAGATTTTGTAGTCCTCGTGTTCCTCATCGTAGATTTTGGAGTCCTCGTGTTCCTAGTCGTAGATTTTGGAGTCCTCGTGTTCCTCGTCGTAGATTTTGGACTCTACGTGTTCCTCGTCGTAGATTTTGGAGTCTACGTGTTCCTCGTCGTAGATTTTGGAGTCCTCGTGTTCCTCGTCGTAGATTTTGGAGTCCTCGTGTTCCTCGTCGTAGATTTTGGAGTCCTCGTGTTCCTCGTCGTAGATTTTGAAGTCCTCGTGTTCCTCGTCGTAGATTTTGGACTCTACGTGTTCCTCGTCGTAGATTTTGGAGTCTACGTGTTCCTCGTCGTAGATTTTGGAGTCCTCGTGTTCCTCGTCGTAGATTTTGGAGTCTACGTGTTCCTCGTCGTAGATTTTGGAGTCCTCGTGTTCCTCGTCATAGATTTTGGTCTCTACGTGTTCCTCGTCGTAGATTTTGGAGGTCTACGTGTTCCTCGTCGTAGATTTTGGAGTCCTCGTGTTCCTCGTCGTAGATTTTGGAGTCCTCGTGTTCCTCGTCGTAGATTTTGGAGTCTACGTGTTCCTCGTCGTAGATTTTGGAGTCCTCGTGTTCCTCATCGTAGATTTTGGAGTCCTCGTGTTCCTCGTCGTAGATTTTGGAGTCCTCGTGTTCCTCGTCGTAGATTTTGGACTCTACGTGTTCCTCGTCGTAGATTTTGGAGTCTACGTGTTCCTCGTCGTAGATTTTGGAGTCCTCGTGTTCCTCGTCGTAGATTTTGGAGTCCTCGTGTTCCTCGTCGTAGATTTTGGAGTTCTCGTGTTCCTCGTCGTAGATTTTGGACTCTACGTGTTCCTCGTCGTAGATTTTGGAGTCTACGTGTTCGCTCGTCGTAGATTTTGGAGTCCTCGTGTTTCCTCGTCGTAGATTTTGGAGTCCTCGTGTTCCTCGTCGTAGATTTTGGAGTCCTCGTGTTCCTCGTCGTAGATTTTGGAGTCCTCGTGTTCCTCGTCGTAGATTTTGGAGTCTACGTGTTCCTCGTCGTAGATTTTGGAGTCCTCGTGTTCCTCATCGTAGATTTTGGAGTCCTCGTGTTCCTCGTCGTAGATTTGGAGTCCTCGTGTTCCTCGTCGTAGATTTTGACTCTACGTGTTCCTCGTCGTAGATTTTGGAGGTCTACGTGTTCCTCGTCGTAGATTTTGGAGTCCTCGTGTTCCTCGTCGTAGATTTGGAGTCCTCGTGTTCCTCGTCGTAGATTTTGGAGTCCTCGTGTTCCTCGTCGTAGATTTTGAAGTCCTCGTGTTCCTCGTCGTAGATTTTGGACTCTACGTGTTCCTCGTCGTAGATTTTGGAGTCTACGTGTTCCTCGTCGTAGATTTTGGAGTCCTCGTGTTCCTCGTCGTAGATTTTGGAGTCTACGTGTTCCTCGTCGTAGATTTTGGAGTCCTCGTGTTCCTCGTCGTAGATTTTGGTCTCTACGTGTTCCTCGTCGTAGATTTTGGAGTCTACGTGTTCCTCGTCGTAGATTTTGGAGTCCTCGTGTTCCTCGTCGTAGATTTTGGAGTCCTCGTGTTCCTCGTCGTAGATTTTGGAGTCTACGTGTTCCTCGTCGTAGATTTTGGAGTCCTCGTGTTCCTCGTCGTAGATTTTGGAGTCCTCGTGTTCCTCGTCGTAGATTTTGGAGTCCTCGTGTTCCTCGTCGTAGATTTTGGACTCTACGTGTTCCTCGTCGTAGATTTTGGAGTCTACGTGTTCCTCGTCGTAGATTTTGGAGTCCTCGTGTTCCTCGTCGTAGATTTTGGAGTCCTCGTGTTCCTCGTCGTAGATTTTGGAGTTCTCGTGTTCCTCGTCGTAGATTTTGGTGTCTACGTGTTCCTCGTCGTAGATTTTGGAGTCCTCGTGTTCCTCATCGTAGATTTTGGAGTCCTCGTGTTCCTCGTCGTAGATTTTGGAGTTCTCGTGTTCCTCGTCGTAGATTTTGGACTCTACGTGTTCCTCGTCGTAGATTTTGGAGTCTACGTGTTCCTCGTCGTAGATTTTGGAGTCCTCGTGTTCCTCGTCGTAGATTTTGGAGTCCTCGTGTTCCTCGTCGTAGATTTTGGAGTCCTCGTGTTCCTCGTCGTAGATTTGGAGTCCTCGTGTTCCTCGTCGTAGATTTTGGACGTCCTACGTGTTCCTCGTCGTAGATTTTGGAGTCTACGTGTTCCTCGTCGTAGATTTTGGAGTCTACGTGTTCCTCGTCGTAGATTTTGGAGTCCTCGTGTTCCTCTTCGTAGATTTTGGACTCTACGTGTTCCTCGTCGTAGATTTTGGAGTCTACGTGTTCCTCGTCGTAGATTTTGGAGTCCTCGTGTTCCTCGTCGTAGATTTTGGAGTCCTCGTGTTCCTCGTCGTAGATTTTGGAGTCCTCGTGTTCCTCGTCGTAGATTTTGGAGTCCTCGTGTTCCTCGTCGTAGATTTTGGAGTCCTCGTGTTCCTCGTCGTAGATTTTGGAGTCTACGTGTTCCTCGTCGTAGATTTTGGAGTCCTCGTGTTCCTCATCGTAGATTTTGGAGTCCTCGTGTTCCTCGTCGTAGATTTTGGAGTCCTCGTGTTCCTCGTCGTAGATTTTGGACTCTACGTGTTCCTCGTCGTAGATTTTGGAGTCTACGTGTTCCTCGTCGTAGATTTTGGAGTCCTCGTGTTCCTCGTCGTAGATTTTGGAGTCCTCGTGTTCCTCGTCGTAGATTTTGGAGTCCTCGTGTTCCTCGTCGTAGATTTTGAAGTCCTCGTGTTCCTCGTCGTAGATTTTGGACTCTACGTGTTCCTCGTCGTAGATTTTGGAGTCTACGTGTTCCTCGTCGTAGATTTTGGAGTCCTCGTGTTCCTCGTCGTAGATTTTGGAGTCCTCGTGTTCCTCGTCGTAGATTTTGGAGTCTACGTGTTCCTCGTCGTAGATTTTGGAGTCCTCGTGTTCCTCATCGTAGATTTTGGAGTCCTCGTGTTCCTCGTCGTAGATTTTGGAGTCCTCGTGTTCCTCGTCGTAGATTTTGGACTCTACGTGTTCCTCGTCGTAGATTTTGGAGTCTACGTGTTCCTCGTCGTAGATTTTGGAGTCCTCGTGTTCCTCGTCGTAGATTTTGGAGTCCTCGTGTTCCTCGTCGTAGATTTTGGAGTCCTCGTGTTCCTCGTCGTAGATTTTGGACTCTACGTGTTCCTCGTCGTAGATTTTGGAGTCTACGTGTTCCTCGTCGTAGATTTTGGAGTCTACGTGTTCCTCGTCGTAGATTTTGGAGTCCTCGTGTTCCTCTTCGTAGATTTTGGACTCTACGTGTTCCTCGTCGTAGATTTTGGATTCTACGTGTTCCTCGTCGTAGATTTTGGAGTCCTCGTGTTCCTCGTCGTAGATTTTGGAGTCCTCGTGTTCCTCGTCGTAGATTTTGGAGTCCTCGTGTTCCTCGTCGTAGATTTTGGAGTCCTCGTGTTCCTCGTCGTAGATTTTGGAGTTCTCGTGTTCCTCGTCGTAGATTTTGGACTCTACGTGTTCCTCGTCGTAGATTTTGGAGTCTACGTGTTCCTCGTCGTAGATTTTGGAGTCTTCGTGTTCCTCGTCGTAGATTTTGGAGTCCTCGTGTTCCTCGTCGTAGATTTTGGAGTCCTCGTGTTCCTCGTCGTAGATTTTGGAGTCCTCGTGTTCCTCGTCGTAGATTTTGGAGTCTACGTGTTCCTCGTCGTAGATTTTGGAGTCCTCGTGTTCCTCATCGTAGATTTTGGAGTCCTCGTGTTCCTCGTCGTAGATTTTGGAGTCCTCGTGTTCCTCGTCGTAGATTTTGGACTCTACGTGTTCCTCGTCGTAGATTTTGGAGTCTACGTGTTCCTCGTCGTAGATTTTGGAGTCCTCGTGTTCCTCGTCGTAGATTTTGGAGTCCTCGTGTTCCTCGTCGTAGATTTTGGAGTCCTCGTGTTCCTCGTCGTAGATTTTGAAGTCCTCGTGTTCCTCGTCGTAGATTTTGGACTCTACGTGTTCCTCGTCGTAGATTTTGGAGTCTACGTGTTCCTCGTCGTAGATTTTGGAGTCCTCGTGTTCCTCGTCGTAGATTTTGGAGTCTACGTGTTCCTCGTCGTAGATTTTGGAGTCCTCGTGTTCCTCGTCGTAGATTTTGGTCTCTACGTGTTCCTCGTCGTAGATTTTGGAGTCTACGTGTTCCTCGTCGTAGATTTTGGAGTCCTCGTGTTCCTCGTCGTAGATTTTGGAGTCCTCGTGTTCCTCGTCGTAGATTTTGGAGTCTACGTGTTCCTCGTCGTAGATTTTGGAGTCCTCGGGTTCCTCATCGTAGATTTTGGAGTCCTCGTGTTCCTCGTCGTAGATTTTGGAGTCCTCGTGTTCCTCGTCGTAGATTTTGGACTCTACGTGTTCCTCGTCGTAGATTTTGGAGTCTACGTGTTCCTCGTCGTAGATTTTGGAGTCCTCGTGTTCCTCGTCGTAGATTTTGGAGTCCTCGTGTTCCTCGTCGTAGATTTTGGAGTTCTCGTGTTCCTCGTCGTAGATTTTGGAGTCTACGTGTTCCTCGTCGTAGATTTTGGAGTCCTCGTGTTCCTCATCGTAGATTTTGGAGTCCTCGTGTTCCTCGTCGTAGATTTTGGAGTCCTCGTGTTCCTCGTCGTAGATTTTGGAGTTCTCGTGTTCCTCGTCGTAGATTTTGGTGTCTACGTGTTCCTCGTCGTAGATTTTGGAGTCCTCGTGTTCCTCATCGTAGATTTTGGAGTCCTCGTGTTCCTCGTCGTAGATTTTGGAGTTCTCGTGTTCCTCGTCGTAGATTTTGGACTCTACGTGTTCCTCGTCGTAGATTTTGAAGTCTACGTGTTCCTCGTCGTAGATTTTGGAGTCCTCGTGTTCCTCGTCGTAGATTTTGGAGTCCTCGTGTTCCTCGTCGTAGATTTTGGAGTCCTCGTGTTCCTCGTCGTAGATTTTGAAGTCCTCGTGTTCCTCGTCGTAGATTTTGGACTCTACGTGTTCCTCGTCGTAGATTTTGGAGTCTACGTGTTCCTCGTCGTAGATTTTGGAGTCTACGTGTTCCTCGTCGTAGATTTTGGAGTCCTCGTGTTCCTCTTCGTAGATTTTGGACTCTACGTGTTCCTCGTCGTAGATTTTGGATTCTACGTGTTCCTCGTCGTAGATTTTGGAGTCCTCGTGTTCCTCGTCGTAGATTTTGGAGTCCTCGTGTTCCTCGTCGTAGATTTTGGAGTCCTCGTGTTCCTCGTCGTAGATTTTGGAGTCCTCGTGTTCCTCGTCGTAGATTTTGGAGTCCTCGTGTTCCTCGTCGTAGATTTTGGAGTCTACGTGTTCCTCGTCGTAGATTTTGGAGTCCTCGTGTTCCTCATCGTAGATTTTGGAGTCCTCGTGTTCCTCGTCGTAGATTTTGGAGTCCTCGTGTTCCTCGTCGTAGATTTTGGACTCTACGTGTTCCTCGTCGTAGATTTTGGAGTCTACGTGTTCCTCGTCGTAGATTTTGGAGTCCTCGTGTTCCTCGTCGTAGATTTTGGAGTCCTCGTGTTCCTCGTCGTAGATTTTGGAGTCCTCGTGTTCCTCGTCGTAGATTTTGAAGTCCTCGTGTTCCTCGTCGTAGATTTTGGACTCTACGTGTTCCTCGTCGTAGATTTTGGAGTCTACGTGTTCCTCGTCGTAGATTTTGGAGTCCTCGTGTTCCTCGTCGTAGATTTTGGAGTCCTCGTGTTCCTCGTCGTAGATTTTGGAGTCTACGTGTTCCTCGTCGTAGATTTTGGAGTCCTCGTGTTCCTCATCGTAGATTTTGGAGTCCTCGTGTTCCTCGTCGTAGATTTTGGAGTCCTCGTGTTCCTCGTCGTAGATTTTGGACTCTACGTGTTCCTCGTCGTAGATTTTGGAGTCTACGTGTTCCTCGTCGTAGATTTTGGAGTCCTCGTGTTCCTCGTCGTAGATTTTGGAGTCCTCGTGTTCCTCGTCGTAGATTTTGGAGTTCTCGTGTTCCTCGTCGTAGATTTTGGTGTCTACGTGTTCCTCGTCGTAGATTTTGGAGTCCTCGTGTTCCTCATCGTAGATTTTGGAGTCCTCGTGTTCCTCGTCGTAGATTTTGGAGTTCTCGTGTTCCTCGTCGTAGATTTTGGACTCTACGTGTTCCTCGTCGTAGATTTTGAAGTCTACGTGTTCCTCGTCGTAGATTTTGGAGTCCTCGTGTTCCTCGTCGTAGATTTTGGAGTCCTCGTGTTCCTCGTCGTAGATTTTGGAGTCCTCGTGTTCCTCGTCGTAGATTTTGGACTCTACGTGTTCCTCGTCGTAGATTTTGGAGTCTACGTGTTCCTCGTCGTAGATTTTGGAGTCTACGTGTTCCTCGTCGTAGATTTTGGAGTCCTCGTGTTCCTCTTCGTAGATTTTGGACTCTACGTGTTCCTCGTCGTAGATTTTGGATTCTACGTGTTCCTCGTCGTAGATTTTGGAGTCCTCGTGTTCCTCGTCGTAGATTTTGGAGTCCTCGTGTTCCTCGTCGTAGATTTTGGAGTCCTCGTGTTCCTCGTCGTAGATTTTGGAGTCCTCGTGTTCCTCGTCGTAGATTTTGGAGTTCTCGTGTTCCTCGTCGTAGATTTTGGACTCTACGTGTTCCTCGTCGTAGATTTTGGAGTCTACGTGTTCCTCGTCGTAGATTTTGGAGTCTTCGTGTTCCTCGTCGTAGATTTTGGAGTCCTCGTGTTCCTCGTCGTAGATTTTGGAGTCCTCGTGTTCCTCGTCGTAGATTTTGGAGTCCTCGTGTTCCTCGTCGTAGATTTTGGAGTCTACGTGTTCCTCGTCGTAGATTTTGGAGTCCTCGTGTTCCTCATCGTAGATTTTGGAGTCCTCGTGTTCCTCGTCGTAGATTTTGGAGTCCTCGTGTTCCTCGTCGTAGATTTTGGACTCTACGTGTTCCTCGTCGTAGATTTTGGAGTCTACGTGTTCCTCGTCGTAGATTTTGGAGTCCTCGTGTTCCTCGTCGTAGATTTTGGAGTCCTCGTGTTCCTCGTCGTAGATTTTGGAGTCCTCGTGTTCCTCGTCGTAGATTTTGAAGTCCTCGTGTTCCTCGTCGTAGATTTTGGACTCTACGTGTTCCTCGTCGTAGATTTTGGAGTCTACGTGTTCCTCGTCGTAGATTTTGGAGTCCTCGTGTTCCTCGTCGTAGATTTTGGAGTCTACGTGTTCCTCGTCGTAGATTTTGGAGTCCTCGTGTTCCTCGTCGTAGATTTTGGTCTCTACGTGTTCCTCGTCGTAGATTTTGGAGTCTACGTGTTCCTCGTCGTAGATTTTGGAGTCCTCGTGTTCCTCGTCGTAGATTTTGGAGTCCTCGTGTTCCTCGTCGTAGATTTTGGAGTCTACGTGTTCCTCGTCGTAGATTTTGGAGTCCTCGGGTTCCTCATCGTAGATTTTGGAGTCCTCGTGTTCCTCGTCGTAGATTTTGGAGTCCTCGTGTTCCTCGTCGTAGATTTTGGACTCTACGTGTTCCTCGTCGTAGATTTTGGAGTCTACGTGTTCCTCGTCGTAGATTTTGGAGTCCTCGTGTTCCTCGTCGTAGATTTTGGAGTCCTCGTGTTCCTCGTCGTAGATTTTGGAGTTCTCGTGTTCCTCGTCGTAGATTTTGGAGTCTACGTGTTCCTCGTCGTAGATTTTGGAGTCCTCGTGTTCCTCATCGTAGATTTTGGAGTCCTCGTGTTCCTCGTCGTAGATTTTGGAGTTCTCGTGTTCCTCGTCGTAGATTTTGGACTCTACGTGTTCCTCGTCGTAGATTTTGGAGTCTACGTGTTCCTCGTCGTAGATTTTGGAGTCCTCGTGTTCCTCGTCGTAGATTTTGGAGTCCTCGTGTTCCTCGTCGTAGATTTTGGAGTCCTCGTGTTCCTCGTCGTAGATTTTGAAGTCCTCGTGTTCCTCGTCGTAGATTTTGGACTCTACGTGTTCCTCGTCGTAGATTTTGGAGTCTACGTGTTCCTCGTCGTAGATTTTGGAGTCTACGTGTTCCTCGTCGTAGATTTTGGAGTCCTCGTGTTCCTCTTCGTAGATTTTGGACTCTACGTGTTCCTCGTCGTAGATTTTGGATTCTACGTGTTCCTCGTCGTAGATTTTGGAGTCCTCGTGTTCCTCGTCGTAGATTTTGGAGTCCTCGTGTTCCTCGTCGTAGATTTTGGGGTCTACGTGTTCCTCGTCGTAGATTTTGGAGTCCTCGTGTTCCTCGTCGTAGATTTTGGAGTCTACGTGTTCCTCGTCGTAGATTTTGGAGTCCTCGTGTTCCTCGTCGTAGATTTTGGAGTCTACGTGTTCCTCGTCGTAGATTTTGGAGTCCTCGTGTTCCCCGTCGTAGATTTTGGACTCTACGTGTTCCTCGTCGTAGATTTTGGAGTCTACGTGTTCCTCGTCGTAGATTTTGGAGTCCTCGTGTTCCTCGTCGTAGATTTTGGAGTCCTCGTGTTCCTCGTCGTAGATTTTGGAGTCCTCGTGTTCCTCGTCGTAGATTTTGGAGTCCTCGTGTTCCTCGTCGTAGATTTTGGAGTTTACGTGTTCCTCGTCGTAGATTTTGGAGTTCTCGTGTTCCTCGTCCTAGATTTTGGAGTCTACGTGTTCCTCGTCGTAGATTTTGGAGTCCTCGTGTTCCTCGTCGTAGATTTTGGAGTCTACGTGTTCCTCGTCGTAGATTTTGGAGTCCTCGTGTTCCTCGTCGTAGATTTTGGAGTCTACGTGTTCCTCGTCGTAGATTTTGGAGTCCTCGTGTTCCTCGTCGTAGATTTTGGAGTCCTCGTGTTCCTCGTCGTAGATTTTGGACTCTACGTGTTCCTCGTCGTAGATTTTGGAGTCTACGTGTTCCTCGTCGTAGATTTTGGAGTCCTCGTGTTCCTCGTCGTAGATTTTGGAGTCCTCGTGTTCATCGTCGTAGATTTTGGAGTCCTCGTGTTCCTCGTCGTAGATTTTGAAGTCCTCGTGTTCCTCGTCGTAGATTTTGGACTCTACGTGTTCCTCGTCGTAGATTTTGGAGTCTACGTGTTCCTCGTCGTAGATTTTGGAGTCTACGTGTTCCTCGTCGTAGATTTTGGAGTCCTCGTGTTCCTCTTCGTAGATTTTGGACTCTACGTGTTCCTCGTCGTAGATTTTGGAGTCTACGTGTTCCTCGTCGTAGATTTTGGAGTCCTCGTGTTCCTCGTCGTAGATTTTGGAGTCCTCGTGTTCCTCGTCGTAGATTTTGGAGTCCTCGTGTTCCTCGTCGTAGATTTTGGACTCTACGTGTTCCTCGTCGTAGATTTTGGAGTCTACGTGTTCCTCGTCGTAGATTTTGGAGTCCTCGTGTTCCTCATCGTAGATTTTGGAGTCCTCGTGTTCCTCGTCGTAGATTTTGGAGTCCTCGTGTTCCTCGTCGTAGATTTTGGAGTCTACGTGTTCCTCGTCGTAGATTTTGGAGTCCTCGTGTTCCTCGTCGTAGATTTTGGAGTCTACGTTTCCTCGTCGTAGATTTTGGAGTCCTCGTGTTCCTCGTCGTAGATTTTGGAGTCTACGTGTTCCTCGTCGCAGATTTTGGAGTCCTCGTGTTCCTCGTCGTAGATTTTGGACTCTACGTGTTCCTCGTCGTAGATTTTGGAGTCTACGTGTTCCTCGTCGTAGATTTTGGAGTCCTCGTGTTCCTCGTCGTAGATTTTGGAGTCCTCGTGTTCCTCGTCGTAGATTTTGGAGTCCTCGTGTTCCTCGTCGTAGATTTTGGAGTCCTCGTGTTCCTCGTCGTAGATTTTGGACTCTACGTGTTCCTCGTCGTAGATTTTGGAGTCTACGTGTTCCTCGTCGTAGATTTTGGAGTCTACGTGTTCCTCGTCGTAGATTTTGGAGTCCTCGTGTTCCTCGTCGTAGATTTTGGAGTCTACGTGTTCCTCGTCGTAGATTTTGGAGTCCTCGTGTTCCTCGTCGTAGATTTTGGTCTCTACGTGTTCCTCGTCGTAGATTTTGGAGTCTACGTGTTCCTCGTCGTAGATTTTGGAGTCCTCGGGTTCCTCATCGTAGATTTTGGAGTCCTCGTGTTCCTCGTCGTAGATTTTGGAGTCCTCGTGTTCCTCGTCGTAGATTTTGGACTCTACGTGTTCCTCGTCGTAGATTTTGGAGTCTACGTGTTCCTCGTCGTAGATTTTGGAGTCCTCGTGTTCCTCGTCGTAGATTTTGGAGTCCTCGTGTTCCTCGTCGTAGATTTTGGAGTTCTCGTGTTCCTCGTCGTAGATTTTGGAGTCTACGTGTTCCTCGTCGTAGATTTTGGAGTCCTCGTGTTCCTCATCGTAGATTTTGGAGTCCTCGTGTTCCTCGTCGTAGATTTTGGAGTCCTCGTGTTCCTCGTCGTAGATTTTGGAGTTCTCGTGTTCCTCGTCGTAGATTTTGGTGTCTACGTGTTCCTCGTCGTAGATTTTGGAGTCCTCGTGTTCCTCATCGTAGATTTTGGAGTCCTCGTGTTCCTCGTCGTAGATTTTGGAGTTCTCGTGTTCCTCGTCGTAGATTTTGGACTCTACGTGTTCCTCGTCGTAGATTTTGAAGTCTACGTGTTCCTCGTCGTAGATTTTGGAGTCCTCGTGTTCCTCGTCGTAGATTTTGGAGTCCTCGTGTTCCTCGTCGTAGATTTTGGAGTCCTCGTGTTCCTCGTCGTAGATTTTGAAGTCCTCGTGTTCCTCGTCGTAGATTTTGGACTCTACGTGTTCCTCGTCGTAGATTTTGGAGTCTACGTGTTCCTCGTCGTAGATTTTGGAGTCTACGTGTTCCTCGTCGTAGATTTTGGAGTCCTCGTGTTCCTCTTCGTAGATTTTGGACTCTACGTGTTCCTCGTCGTAGATTTTGGATTCTACGTGTTCCTCGTCGTAGATTTTGGAGTCCTCGTGTTCCTCGTCGTAGATTTTGGAGTCCTCGTGTTCCTCGTCGTAGATTTTGGAGTCCTCGTGTTCCTCGTCGTAGATTTTGGAGTCCTCGTGTTCCTCGTCGTAGATTTTGGAGTCCTCGTGTTCCTCGTCGTAGATTTTGGAGTCTACGTGTTCCTCGTCGTAGATTTTGGAGTCCTCGTGTTCCTCATCGTAGATTTTGGAGTCCTCGTGTTCCTCGTCGTAGATTTTGGAGTCCTCGTGTTCCTCGTCGTAGATTTTGGACTCTACGTGTTCCTCGTCGTAGATTTTGGAGTCTACGTGTTCCTCGTCGTAGATTTTGGAGTCCTCGTGTTCCTCGTCGTAGATTTTGGAGTCCTCGTGTTCCTCGTCGTAGATTTTGGAGTCCTCGTGTTCCTCGTCGTAGATTTTGAAGTCCTCGTGTTCCTCGTCGTAGATTTTGGACTCTACGTGTTCCTCGTCGTAGATTTTGGAGTCTACGTGTTCCTCGTCGTAGATTTTGGAGTCCTCGTGTTCCTCGTCGTAGATTTTGGAGTCCTCGTGTTCCTCGTCGTAGATTTTGGAGTCTACGTGTTCCTCGTCGTAGATTTTGGAGTCCTCGTGTTCCTCATCGTAGATTTTGGAGTCCTCGTGTTCCTCGTCGTAGATTTTGGAGTCCTCGTGTTCCTCGTCGTAGATTTTGGACTCTACGTGTTCCTCGTCGTAGATTTTGGAGTCTACGTGTTCCTCGTCGTAGATTTTGGAGTCCTCGTGTTCCTCGTCGTAGATTTTGGAGTCCTCGTGTTCCTCGTCGTAGATTTTGGAGTTCTCGTGTTCCTCGTCGTAGATTTTGGTGTCTACGTGTTCCTCGTCGTAGATTTTGGAGTCCTCGTGTTCCTCATCGTAGATTTTGGAGTCCTCGTGTTCCTCGTCGTAGATTTTGGAGTTCTCGTGTTCCTCGTCGTAGATTTTGGACTCTACGTGTTCCTCGTCGTAGATTTTGAAGTCTACGTGTTCCTCGTCGTAGATTTTGGAGTCCTCGTGTTCCTCGTCGTAGATTTTGGAGTCCTCGTGTTCCTCGTCGTAGATTTTGGAGTCCTCGTGTTCCTCGTCGTAGATTTTGGACTCTACGTGTTCCTCGTCGTAGATTTTGGAGTCTACGTGTTCCTCGTCGTAGATTTTGGAGTCTACGTGTTCCTCGTCGTAGATTTTGGAGTCCTCGTGTTCCTCTTCGTAGATTTTGGACTCTACGTGTTCCTCGTCGTAGATTTTGGATTCTACGTGTTCCTCGTCGTAGATTTTGGAGTCCTCGTGTTCCTCGTCGTAGATTTTGGAGTCCTCGTGTTCCTCGTCGTAGATTTTGGAGTCCTCGTGTTCCTCGTCGTAGATTTTGGAGTCCTCGTGTTCCTCGTCGTAGATTTTGGAGTTCTCGTGTTCCTCGTCGTAGATTTTGGACTCTACGTGTTCCTCGTCGTAGATTTTGGAGTCTACGTGTTCCTCGTCGTAGATTTTGGAGTCTTCGTGTTCCTCGTCGTAGATTTTGGAGTCCTCGTGTTCCTCGTCGTAGATTTTGGAGTCCTCGTGTTCCTCGTCGTAGATTTTGGAGTCCTCGTGTTCCTCGTCGTAGATTTTGGAGTCTACGTGTTCCTCGTCGTAGATTTTGGAGTCCTCGTGTTCCTCATCGTAGATTTTGGAGTCCTCGTGTTCCTCGTCGTAGATTTTGGAGTCCTCGTGTTCCTCGTCGTAGATTTTGGACTCTACGTGTTCCTCGTCGTAGATTTTGGAGTCTACGTGTTCCTCGTCGTAGATTTTGGAGTCCTCGTGTTCCTCGTCGTAGATTTTGGAGTCCTCGTGTTCCTCGTCGTAGATTTTGGAGTCCTCGTGTTCCTCGTCGTAGATTTTGAAGTCCTCGTGTTCCTCGTCGTAGATTTTGGACTCTACGTGTTCCTCGTCGTAGATTTTGGAGTCTACGTGTTCCTCGTCGTAGATTTTGGAGTCCTCGTGTTCCTCGTCGTAGATTTTGGAGTCTACGTGTTCCTCGTCGTAGATTTTGGAGTCCTCGTGTTCCTCGTCGTAGATTTTGGTCTCTACGTGTTCCTCGTCGTAGATTTTGGAGTCTACGTGTTCCTCGTCGTAGATTTTGGAGTCCTCGTGTTCCTCGTCGTAGATTTTGGAGTCCTCGTGTTCCTCGTCGTAGATTTTGGAGTCTACGTGTTCCTCGTCGTAGATTTTGGAGTCCTCGGGTTCCTCATCGTAGATTTTGGAGTCCTCGTGTTCCTCGTCGTAGATTTTGGAGTCCTCGTGTTCCTCGTCGTAGATTTTGGACTCTACGTGTTCCTCGTCGTAGATTTTGGAGTCTACGTGTTCCTCGTCGTAGATTTTGGAGTCCTCGTGTTCCTCGTCGTAGATTTTGGAGTCCTCGTGTTCCTCGTCGTAGATTTTGGAGTTCTCGTGTTCCTCGTCGTAGATTTTGGAGTCTACGTGTTCCTCGTCGTAGATTTTGGAGTCCTCGTGTTCCTCATCGTAGATTTTGGAGTCCTCGTGTTCCTCGTCGTAGATTTTGGAGTTCTCGTGTTCCTCGTCGTAGATTTTGGACTCTACGTGTTCCTCGTCGTAGATTTTGGAGTCTACGTGTTCCTCGTCGTAGATTTTGGAGTCCTCGTGTTCCTCGTCGTAGATTTTGGAGTCCTCGTGTTCCTCGTCGTAGATTTTGGAGTCCTCGTGTTCCTCGTCGTAGATTTTGAAGTCCTCGTGTTCCTCGTCGTAGATTTTGGACTCTACGTGTTCCTCGTCGTAGATTTTGGAGTCTACGTGTTCCTCGTCGTAGATTTTGGAGTCTACGTGTTCCTCGTCGTAGATTTTGGAGTCCTCGTGTTCCTCTTCGTAGATTTTGGACTCTACGTGTTCCTCGTCGTAGATTTTGGATTCTACGTGTTCCTCGTCGTAGATTTTGGAGTCCTCGTGTTCCTCGTCGTAGATTTTGGAGTCCTCGTGTTCCTCGTCGTAGATTTTGGGGTCTACGTGTTCCTCGTCGTAGATTTTGGAGTCCTCGTGTTCCTCGTCGTAGATTTTGGAGTCTACGTGTTCCTCGTCGTAGATTTTGGAGTCCTCGTGTTCCTCGTCGTAGATTTTGGAGTCTACGTGTTCCTCGTCGTAGATTTTGGAGTCCTCGTGTTCCCCGTCGTAGATTTTGGACTCTACGTGTTCCTCGTCGTAGATTTTGGAGTCTACGTGTTCCTCGTCGTAGATTTTGGAGTCCTCGTGTTCCTCGTCGTAGATTTTGGAGTCCTCGTGTTCCTCGTCGTAGATTTTGGAGTCCTCGTGTTCCTCGTCGTAGATTTTGGAGTCCTCGTGTTCCTCGTCGTAGATTTTGGAGTTTACGTGTTCCTCGTCGTAGATTTTGGAGTTCTCGTGTTCCTCGTCCTAGATTTTGGAGTCTACGTGTTCCTCGTCGTAGATTTTGGAGTCCTCGTGTTCCTCGTCGTAGATTTTGGAGTCTACGTGTTCCTCGTCGTAGATTTTGGAGTCCTCGTGTTCCTCGTCGTAGATTTTGGAGTCTACGTGTTCCTCGTCGTAGATTTTGGAGTCCTCGTGTTCCTCGTCGTAGATTTTGGAGTCCTCGTGTTCCTCGTCGTAGATTTTGGACTCTACGTGTTCCTCGTCGTAGATTTTGGAGTCTACGTGTTCCTCGTCGTAGATTTTGGAGTCCTCGTGTTCCTCGTCGTAGATTTTGGAGTCCTCGTGTTCATCGTCGTAGATTTTGGAGTCCTCGTGTTCCTCGTCGTAGATTTTGAAGTCCTCGTGTTCCTCGTCGTAGATTTTGGACTCTACGTGTTCCTCGTCGTAGATTTTGGAGTCTACGTGTTCCTCGTCGTAGATTTTGGAGTCTACGTGTTCCTCGTCGTAGATTTTGGAGTCCTCGTGTTCCTCTTCGTAGATTTTGGACTCTACGTGTTCCTCGTCGTAGATTTTGGAGTCTACGTGTTCCTCGTCGTAGATTTTGGAGTCCTCGTGTTCCTCGTCGTAGATTTTGGAGTCCTCGTGTTCCTCGTCGTAGATTTTGGAGTCCTCGTGTTCCTCGTCGTAGATTTTGGACTCTACGTGTTCCTCGTCGTAGATTTTGGAGTCTACGTGTTCCTCGTCGTAGATTTTGGAGTCCTCGTGTTCCTCATCGTAGATTTTGGAGTCCTCGTGTTCCTCGTCGTAGATTTTGGAGTCCTCGTGTTCCTCGTCGTAGATTTTGGAGTCTACGTGTTCCTCGTCGTAGATTTTGGAGTCCTCGTGTTCCTCGTCGTAGATTTTGGAGTCTACGTTTCCTCGTCGTAGATTTTGGAGTCCTCGTGTTCCTCGTCGTAGATTTTGGAGTCTACGTGTTCCTCGTCGCAGATTTTGGAGTCCTCGTGTTCCTCGTCGTAGATTTTGGACTCTACGTGTTCCTCGTCGTAGATTTTGGAGTCTACGTGTTCCTCGTCGTAGATTTTGGAGTCCTCGTGTTCCTCGTCGTAGATTTTGGAGTCCTCGTGTTCCTCGTCGTAGATTTTGGAGTCCTCGTGTTCCTCGTCGTAGATTTTGGAGTCCTCGTGTTCCTCGTCGTAGATTTTGGAGTTCTCGTGTTCCTCGTCGTAGATTTTGGAGTCTACGTGTTCCTCGTCGTAGATTTTGGAGTGCTCGTGTTCCTCGTCGTAGATTTTGGAGTCTACGTGTTCCTCGTCGTAGATTTTGGAGTCCTCGTGTTCCTCGTCGTAGATTTTGGAGTCCTCGTGTTCCTCGTCGTAGATTTTGAAGTCCTCGTGTTCCTCGTCGTAGATTTTGGACTCTACGTGTTCTTCGTCGTAGATTTTGGAGTCTACGTGTTCCTCGTCGTAGATTTTGGAGTCTACGTGTTCCTCGTCGTAGATTTTGGAGTCCTCGTGTTCCTCTTCGTAGATTTTGGACTCTACGTGTTCCTCGTCGTAGATTTTGGAGTCTACGTGTTCCTCGTCGTAGATTTTGGAGTCCTCGTGTTCCTCGTCGTAGATTTTGGAGTCTTCGTGTTCCTCGTCGTAGATTTTGGAGACCTCGTGTTCCTCGTCGTAGATTTTGGAGTCTACGTGTTCCTCGTCGTAGATTTTGGAGTCCTCGTGTTCCTCGTCGTAGATTTTGGAGTCCTCGTGTTCCTCGTCGTAGATTTTGGAGTCTACGTGTTCCTCGTCGTAGATTTTGGAGTCCTCGTGTTCCTCGTCGTAGATTTTGGACTCTACGTGTTCCTCGTCGTAGATTTTGGAGTCTACGTGTTCCTCGTCGTAGATTTTGGAGTCCTCGTGTTCCTCGTCGTAGATTTTGGAGTCTACGTGTTCCTCGTCGTAGATTTTGGAGTCCTCGTGTTCCTCATCGTAGATTTTGGAGTCCTCGTGTTCCTCGTCGTAGATTTTGGAGTCCTCGTGTTCCTCGTCGTAGATTTTGGACTCTACGTGTTCCTCGTCGTAGATTTTGGAGTCTACGTGTTCCTCGTCGTAGATTTTGGAGTCCTCGTGTTCCTCGTCGTAGATTTTGGAGTCCTCGTGTTCCTCGTCGTAGATTTTGGAGTCTACGTGTTCCTCGTCGTAGATTTTGGAGTCCTCGTGTTCCTCGTCGTAGATTTTGGAGTCTACGTGTTCCTCGTCGTAGATTTTGGAGTTCTCGTGTTCCTCGTCGTAGATTTTGGAGTCTACGTGTTCCTCGTCGTAGATTTTGGAGTCCTCGTGTTCCTCGTCGTAGATTTTGGAGTCTACGTGTTCCTCGTCGTAGATTTTGGAGTCCTCGTGTTCCTCGTCGTAGATTTTGGAGTCTACGTGTTCCTCGTCGTAGATTTTGGAGTCCTCGTGTTCCTCGTCGTAGATTTTGGAGTCCTCGTGTTCCTCGTCGTAGATTTTGGACTCTACGTGTTCCTCGTCGTAGATTTTGGAGTCTACGTGTTCCTCGTCGTAGATTTTGGAGTCCTCGTGTTCCTCGTCGTAGATTTTGGAGTCCTCGTGTTCATCGTCGTAGATTTTGGAGTCCTCGTGTTCCTCGTCGTAGATTTTGAAGTCCTCGTGTTCCTCGTCGTAGATTTTGGACTCTACGTGTTCCTCGTCGTAGATTTTGGAGTCTACGTGTTCCTCGTCGTAGATTTTGGAGTCTACGTGTTCCTCGTCGTAGATTTTGGAGTCCTCGTGTTCCTCTTCGTAGATTTTGGACTCTACGTGTTCCTCGTCGTAGATTTTGGAGTCTACGTGTTCCTCGTCGTAGATTTTGGAGTCCTCGTGTTCCTCGTCGTAGATTTTGGAGTCCTCGTGTTCCTCGTCGTAGATTTTGGAGTCCTCGTGTTCCTCGTCGTAGATTTTGGACTCTACGTGTTCCTCGTCGTAGATTTTGGAGTCTACGTGTTCCTCGTCGTAGATTTTGGAGTCCTCGTGTTCCTCATCGTAGATTTTGGAGTCCTCGTGTTCCTCGTCGTAGATTTTGGAGTCCTCGTGTTCCTCGTCGTAGATTTTGGAGTCTACGTGTTCCTCGTCGTAGATTTTGGAGTCCTCGTGTTCCTCGTCGTAGATTTTGGAGTCTACGTTTCCTCGTCGTAGATTTTGGAGTCCTCGTGTTCCTCGTCGTAGATTTTGGAGTCTACGTGTTCCTCGTCGTAGATTTTGGAGTCCTCGTGTTCCTCGTCGTAGATTTTGGACTCTACGTGTTCCTCGTCGTAGATTTTGGAGTCTACGTGTTCCTCGTCGTAGATTTTGGAGTCCTCGTGTTCCTCGTCGTAGATTTTGGAGTCCTCGTGTTCCTCGTCGTAGATTTTGGAGTCCTCGTGTTCCTCGTCGTAGATTTTGGAGTCCTCGTGTTCCTCGTCGTAGATTTTGGAGTTCTCGTGTTCCTCGTCGTAGATTTTGGAGTCTACGTGTTCCTCGTCGTAGATTTTGGAGTGCTCGTGTTCCTCGTCGTAGATTTTGGAGTCTACGTGTTCCTCGTCGTAGATTTTGGAGTCCTCGTGTTCCTCGTCGTAGATTTTGGAGTCCTCGTGTTCCTCGTCGTAGATTTTGAAGTCCTCGTGTTCCTCGTCGTAGATTTTGGACTCTACGTGTTCTTCGTCGTAGATTTTGGAGTCTACGTGTTCCTCGTCGTAGATTTTGGAGTCTACGTGTTCCTCGTCGTAGATTTTGGAGTCCTCGTGTTCCTCTTCGTAGATTTTGGACTCTACGTGTTCCTCGTCGTAGATTTTGGAGTCTACGTGTTCCTCGTCGTAGATTTTGGAGTCCTCGTGTTCCTCGTCGTAGATTTTGGAGTCTTCGTGTTCCTCGTCGTAGATTTTGGAGACCTCGTGTTCCTCGTCGTAGATTTTGGAGTCTACGTGTTCCTCGTCGTAGATTTTGGAGTCCTCGTGTTCCTCGTCGTAGATTTTGGAGTCCTCGTGTTCCTCGTCGTAGATTTTGGAGTCTACGTGTTCCTCGTCGTAGATTTTGGAGTCCTCGTGTTCCTCGTCGTAGATTTTGGACTCTACGTGTTCCTCGTCGTAGATTTTGGAGTCTACGTGTTCCTCGTCGTAGATTTTGGAGTCCTCGTGTTCCTCGTCGTAGATTTTGGAGTCTACGTGTTCCTCGTCGTAGATTTTGGAGTCCTCGTGTTCCTCATCGTAGATTTTGGAGTCCTCGTGTTCCTCGTCGTAGATTTTGGAGTCCTCGTGTTCCTCGTCGTAGATTTTGGACTCTACGTGTTCCTCGTCGTAGATTTTGGAGTCTACGTGTTCCTCGTCGTAGATTTTGGAGTCCTCGTGTTCCTCGTCGTAGATTTTGGAGTCCTCGTGTTCCTCGTCGTAGATTTTGGAGTCTACGTGTTCCTCGTCGTAGATTTTGGAGTCCTCGTGTTCCTCGTCGTAGATTTTGGAGTCTACGTGTTCCTCGTCGTAGATTTTGGAGTCCTCGTGTTCCTCGTCGTAGATTTTGGAGTCCTCGTGTTCCTCGTCGTAGATTTTGGACTCTACGTGTTCCTCCTCGTAGATTTTGGAGTCTACGTGTTCCTCGTCGTAGATTTTGGAGTCCTCGTGTTCCTCGTCGTAGATTTTGGAGTCCTCGTGTTCATCGTCGTAGATTTTGGAGTCCTCGTGTTCCTCGTCGTAGATTTTGAAGTCCTCGTGTTCCTCGTCGTAGATTTTGGACTCTACGTGTTCCTCGTCGTAGATTTTGGAGTCTACGTGTTCCTCGTCGTAGATTTTGGAGTCTACGTGTTCCTCGTCGTAGATTTTGGAGTCCTCGTGTTCCTCTTCGTAGATTTTGGACTCTACGTGTTCCTCGTCGTAGATTTTGGAGTCTACGTGTTCCTCGTCGTAGATTTTGGAGTCCTCGTGTTCCTCGTCGTAGATTTTGGAGTCCTCGTGTTCCTCGTCGTAGATTTTGGAGTCCTCGTGTTCCTCGTCGTAGATTTTGGACTCTACGTGTTCCTCGTCGTAGATTTTGGAGTCTACGTGTTCCTCGTCGTAGATTTTGGAGTCCTCGTGTTCCTCATCGTAGATTTTGGAGTCCTCGTGTTCCTCGTCGTAGATTTTGGAGTCCTCGTGTTCCTCGTCGTAGATTTTGGAGTCTACGTGTTCCTCGTCGTAGATTTTGGAGTCCTCGTGTTCCTCGTCGTAGATTTTGGAGTCTACGTTTCCTCGTCGTAGATTTTGGAGTCCTCGTGTTCCTCGTCGTAGATTTTGGAGTCTACGTGTTCCTCGTCGTAGATTTTGGAGTCCTCGTGTTCCTCGTCGTAGATTTTGGACTCTACGTGTTCCTCGTCGTAGATTTTGGAGTCTACGTGTTCCTCGTCGTAGATTTTGGAGTCCTCGTGTTCCTCGTCGTAGATTTTGGAGTCCTCGTGTTCCTCGTCGTAGATTTTGGAGTCCTCGTGTTCCTCGTCGTAGATTTTGGAGTCCTCGTGTTCCTCGTCGTAGATTTTGGAGTTCTCGTGTTCCTCGTCGTAGATTTTGGAGTCTACGTGTTCCTCGTCGTAGATTTTGGAGTGCTCGTGTTCCTCGTCGTAGATTTTGGAGTCTACGTGTTCCTCGTCGTAGATTTTGGAGTCCTCGTGTTCCTCGTCGTAGATTTTGGAGTCCTCGTGTTCCTCGTCGTAGATTTTGGAGTCCTCGTGTTCCTCGTCGTAGATTTTGGAGTCTTCGTGTTCCTCGTCGTAGATTTTGGAGACCTCGTGTTCCTCGTCGTAGATTTTGGAGTCTACGTGTTCCTCGTCGTAGATTTTGGAGTCCTCGTGTTCCTCGTCGTAGATTTTGGACTCTACGTGTTCCTCGTCGTAGATTTTGGAGTCTACGTGTTCCTCGTCGTAGATTTTGGAGTCCTCGTGTTCCTCGTCGTAGATTTTGGAGTCTACGTGTTCCTCGTCGTAGATTTTGGAGTCCTCGTGTTCCTCATCGTAGATTTTGGAGTCCTCGTGTTCCTCGTCGTAGATTTTGGAGTCCTCGTGTTCCTCGTCGTAGATTTTGGACTCTACGTGTTCCTCGTCGTAGATTTTGGAGTCTACGTGTTCCTCGTCGTAGATTTTGGAGTCCTCGTGTTCCTCGTCGTAGATTTTGGAGTCCTCGTGTTCCTCGTCGTAGATTTTGGAGTCTACGTGTTCCTCGTCGTAGATTTTGGAGTCCTCGTGTTCCTCGTCGTAGATTTTGGACTCTACGTGTTCCTGGTCGTAGATTTTGGAGTCTACGTGTTCCTCGTCGTAGATTTTGGAGTCCTCGTGTTCCTCGTCGTAGATTTTGGAGTCTACGTGTTCCTCGTCGTAGATTTTGGAGTCCTCGTGTTCCTCATCGTAGATTTTGGAGTCCTCGTGTTCCTCGTCGTAGATTTTGGAGTCCTCGTGTTCCTCGTCGTAGATTTTGTACTCTACGTGTTCCTCGTCGTAGATTTTGGAGTCTACGTGTTCCTCGTCGTAGATTTTGGAGTCCTCGTGTTCCTCGTCGTAGATTTTGGAGTCTACGTGTTCCTCGTCGTAGATTTTGGAGTCCTCGTGTTCCTCGTCGTAGATTTTGGAGTCTACGTGTTCCTCGTCGTAGATTTTGGAGTCCTCGTGTTCCTCGTCGTAGATTTTGGACTCTACGTGTTCCTCGTCGTAGATTTTGGAGTCTACGTGTTCCTCGTCGTAGATTTTGGAGTCCTCGTGTTCCTCGTCGTAGATTTTGGAGTCTACGTGTTCCTCGTCGTAGATTTTGGAGTCCTCGTGTTCCTCATCGTAGATTTTGGAGTCCTCGTGTTCCTCGTCGTAGATTTTGGAGTCCTCGTGTTCCTCGTCGTAGATTTTGGACTCTACGTGTTCCTCGTCGTAGATTTTGGAGTCTACGTGTTCCTCGTCGTAGATTTTGGAGTCCTCGTGTTCCTCGTCGTAGATTTTGGAGTCCTCGTGTTCCTCGTCGTAGATTTTGGAGTCTACGTGTTCCTCGTCGTAGATTTTGGAGTCCTCGTGTTCCTCGTCGTAGATTTTGGAGTCTACGTGTTCCTCGTCGTAGATTTTGGAGTCCTCGTGTTCCTCGTCGTAGATTTTGGAGTCCTCGTGTTCCTCGTCGTAGATTTTGGACTCTACGTGTTCCTCCTCGTAGATTTTGGAGTCTACGTGTTCCTCGTCGTAGATTTTGGAGTCCTCGTGTTCCTCGTCGTAGATTTTGGAGTCCTCGTGTTCATCGTCGTAGATTTTGGAGTCCTCGTGTTCCTCGTCGTAGATTTTGAAGTCCTCGTGTTCCTCGTCGTAGATTTTGGACTCTACGTGTTCCTCGTCGTAGATTTTGGAGTCTACGTGTTCCTCGTCGTAGATTTTGGAGTCTACGTGTTCCTCGTCGTAGATTTTGGAGTCCTCGTGTTCCTCTTCGTAGATTTTGGACTCTACGTGTTCCTCGTCGTAGATTTTGGAGTCTACGTGTTCCTCGTCGTAGATTTTGGAGTCCTCGTGTTCCTCGTCGTAGATTTTGGAGTCCTCGTGTTCCTCGTCGTAGATTTTGGAGTCCTCGTGTTCCTCGTCGTAGATTTTGGACTCTACGTGTTCCTCGTCGTAGATTTTGGAGTCTACGTGTTCCTCGTCGTAGATTTTGGAGTCCTCGTGTTCCTCATCGTAGATTTTGGAGTCCTCGTGTTCCTCGTCGTAGATTTTGGAGTCCTCGTGTTCCTCGTCGTAGATTTTGGAGTCTACGTGTTCCTCGTCGTAGATTTTGGAGTCCTCGTGTTCCTCGTCGTAGATTTTGGAGTCTACGTTTCCTCGTCGTAGATTTTGGAGTCCTCGTGTTCCTCGTCGTAGATTTTGGAGTCTACGTGTTCCTCGTCGTAGATTTTGGAGTCCTCGTGTTCCTCGTCGTAGATTTTGGACTCTACGTGTTCCTCGTCGTAGATTTTGGAGTCTACGTGTTCCTCGTCGTAGATTTTGGAGTCCTCGTGTTCCTCGTCGTAGATTTTGGAGTCCTCGTGTTCCTCGTCGTAGATTTTGGAGTCCTCGTGTTCCTCGTCGTAGATTTTGGAGTCCTCGTGTTCCTCGTCGTAGATTTTGGAGTTCTCGTGTTCCTCGTCGTAGATTTTGGAGTCTACGTGTTCCTCGTCGTAGATTTTGGAGTGCTCGTGTTCCTCGTCGTAGATTTTGGAGTCTACGTGTTCCTCGTCGTAGATTTTGGAGTCCTCGTGTTCCTCGTCGTAGATTTTGGAGTCCTCGTGTTCCTCGTCGTAGATTTTGGAGTCCTCGTGTTCCTCGTCGTAGATTTTGGAGTCTTCGTGTTCCTCGTCGTAGATTTTGGAGACCTCGTGTTCCTCGTCGTAGATTTTGGAGTCTACGTGTTCCTCGTCGTAGATTTTGGAGTCCTCGTGTTCCTCGTCGTAGATTTTGGACTCTACGTGTTCCTCGTCGTAGATTTTGGAGTCTACGTGTTCCTCGTCGTAGATTTTGGAGTCCTCGTGTTCCTCGTCGTAGATTTTGGAGTCTACGTGTTCCTCGTCGTAGATTTTGGAGTCCTCGTGTTCCTCATCGTAGATTTTGGAGTCCTCGTGTTCCTCGTCGTAGATTTTGGAGTCCTCGTGTTCCTCGTCGTAGATTTTGGACTCTACGTGTTCCTCGTCGTAGATTTTGGAGTCTACGTGTTCCTCGTCGTAGATTTTGGAGTCCTCGTGTTCCTCGTCGTAGATTTTGGAGTCCTCGTGTTCCTCGTCGTAGATTTTGGAGTCTACGTGTTCCTCGTCGTAGATTTTGGAGTCCTCGTGTTCCTCGTCGTAGATTTTGGACTCTACGTGTTCCTGGTCGTAGATTTTGGAGTCTACGTGTTCCTCGTCGTAGATTTTGGAGTCCTCGTGTTCCTCGTCGTAGATTTTGGAGTCTACGTGTTCCTCGTCGTAGATTTTGGAGTCCTCGTGTTCCTCATCGTAGATTTTGGAGTCCTCGTGTTCCTCGTCGTAGATTTTGGAGTCCTCGTGTTCCTCGTCGTAGATTTTGTACTCTACGTGTTCCTCGTCGTAGATTTTGGAGTCTACGTGTTCCTCGTCGTAGATTTTGGAGTCCTCGTGTTCCTCGTCGTAGATTTTGGAGTCTACGTGTTCCTCGTCGTAGATTTTGGAGTCCTCGTGTTCCTCGTCGTAGATTTTGGACTCTACGTGTTCCTCGTCGTAGATTTTGGAGTCTACGTGTTCCTCGTCGTAGATTTTGGAGTCCTCGTGTTCCTCGTCGTAGATTTTGGAGTCCTCGTGTTCCTCGTCGTAGATTTTGGAGTCCTCGTGTTCCTCGTCGTAGATTTTGGAGTCCTCGTGTTCTTCGTCGTAGATTTTGGAGTCTACGTGTTCCTCGTCGTAGATTTTGGAGTCTACGTGTTCCTCGTCGTAGATTTTGGAGTCCTCGTGTTCCTCTTCGTAGATTTTGGACTCTACGTGTTCCTCGTCGTAGATTTTGGAGTCTACGTGTTCCTCGTCGTAGATTTTGGAGTCCTCGTGTTCCTCGTCGTAGATTTTGGAGTCTTCGTGTTCCTCGTCGTAGATTTTGGAGACCTCGTGTTCCTCGTCGTAGATTTTGGAGTCTACGTGTTCCTCGTCGTAGATTTTAGAGTCCTCGTGTTCCTCGTCGTAGATTTTGGAGTCCTCGTGTTCCTCGTCGTAGATTTTGGAGTCTACGTGTTCCTCGTCGTAGATTTTGGAGTCCTCGTGTTCCTCGTCGTAGATTTTGGACTCTACGTGTTCCTCGTCGTAGATTTTGGAGTCTACGTGTTCCTCGTCGTAGATTTTGGAGTCCTCGTGTTCCTCGTCGTAGATTTTGGAGTCTACGTGTTCCTCGTCGTAGATTTTGGAGTCCTCGTGTTCCTCATCGTAGATTTTGGAGTCCTCGTGTTCCTCGTCGTAGATTTTGGAGTCCTCGTGTTCCTCGTCGTAGATTTTGGACTCTACGTGTTCCTCGTCGTAGATTTTGGAGTCTACGTGTTCCTCGTCGTAGATTTTGGAGTCCTCGTGTTCCTCGTCGTAGATTTTGGAGTCCTCGTGTTCCTCGTCGTAGATTTTGGAGTCTACGTGTTCCTCGTCGTAGATTTTGGAGTCCTCGTGTTCCTCGTCGTAGATTTTGGACTCTACGTGTTCCTCGTCGTAGATTTTGGAGTCTACGTGTTCCTCGTCGTAGATTTTGGAGTCCTCGTGTTCCTCGTCGTAGATTTTGGAGTCTACGTGTTCCTCGTCGTAGATTTTGGAGTCCTCGTGTTCCTCATCGTAGATTTTGGAGTCCTCGTGTTCCTCGTCGTAGATTTTGGAGTCCTCGTGTTCCTCGTCGTAGATTTTGGACTCTACGTGTTCCTCGTCGTAGATTTTGGAGTCTACGTGTTCCTCGTCGTAGATTTTCGAGTCCTCGTGTTCCTCGTCGTAGATTTTGGAGTCCTCGTGTTCCTCGTCGTAGATTTTGGAGTCCTCGTGTTCCTCGTCGTAGATTTTGGAGTCTACGTGTTCCTCGTCGTAGATTTTGGAGTCCTCGTGTTCCTCATCGTAGATTTTGGAGTCCTCGTGTTCCTCGTCGTAGATTTTGGAGTCCTCGTGTTCCTCGTCGTAGATTTTGGACTCTACGTGTTCCTCGTCGTAGATTTTGGAGTCTACGTGTTCCTCGTCGTAGATTTTGGAGTCCTCGTGTTCCTCGTCGTAGATTTTGGAGTCCTCGTGTTCCTCGTCGTAGATTTTGGAGTCCTCGTGTTCCTCGTCGTAGATTTTGAAGTCCTCGTGTTCCTCGTCGTAGACTTTGGACTCTACGTGTTCCTCGTCGTAGATTTTGGAGTCTACGTGTTCCTCGTCGTAGATTTTGGAGTCTACGTGTTCCTCGTCGTAGATTTTGGAGTCCTCGTGTTCCTCTTCGTAGATTTTGGACTCTACGTGTTCCTCGTCGTAGATTTTGGAGTCTACGTGTTCCTCGTCGTAGATTTTGGAGTCCTCGTGTTCCTCGTCGTAGATTTTGGAGTCCTCGTGTTCCTCGTCGTAGATTTTGGAGTCCTCGTGTTCCTCGTCGTAGATTTTGGACTCTACGTGTTCCTCGTCGTAGATTTTGGAGTCTACGTGTTCCTCGTCGTAGATTTTGGAGTCCTCGTGTTCCTCATCGTAGATTTTGGAGTCCTCGTGTTCCTCGTCGTAGATTTTGGAGTCCTCGTGTTCCTCCTCGTAGATTTTGGAGTCTACGTGTTCCTCGTCGTAGATTTTGGAGTCCTCGTGTTCCTCGTCGTAGATTTTGGAGTCTACGTGTTCCTCGTCGTAGATTTTGGAGTCCTCGTGTTCCTCGTCGTAGATTTTGGAGTCTACGTGTTCCTCGTCGTAGATTTTGGAGTCCTCGTGTTCCTCGTCGTAGATTTTGGACTCTACGTGTTCCTCGTCGTAGATCTTGGAGTCTACGTGTTCCTCGTCGTAGATTTTGGAGTCCTCGTGTTCCTCGTCGTAGATTTTGGAGTCTACGTGTTCCTCGTCGTAGATTTTGGAGTCCTCGTGTTCCTCATCGTAGATTTTGGAGTCCTCGTGTTCCTCGTCGTAGATTTTGGACTCTACGTGTTCCTCGTCGTAGATTTTGGAGTCTACGTGTTCCTCGTCGTAGATTTTGGAGTCCTCGTGTTCCTCGTCGTAGATTTTGGAGTCTACGTGTTCCTCGTCGTAGATTTTGGAGTCCTCGTGTTCCTCGTCGTAGATTTTGGAGTCCTCGTGTTCCTCGTCGTAGATTTTGGAGTCTACGTGAGTAGATACACACCACTCCTGGGCGTCACAACAAACCCCCACCACTGCCCCGATGAGTCATAGAGCGCACCGCGCTGCGGTCCCCGCACCGCACTATGGCGCCAGCCCCTCGCCCATGTACTCAGCGCTCCCCTCCACCTGCGACACTGTGGTGGTTCCCCACCACGCAGTCCCGGTCCTAAGACCCGAAACTCAGTAGCAGCGGCGTTGCATGCCCCCAGGGGCCTATCGCGGCCGGTAACTATGCGGGGACCTCCGGCCGGTAATTTTTAATTACCCTAAGAGGGTAACATGGTAAAGTAGAACACAGCTGTTTTTGTAAATAATAACCTTATAATATAGAGGTATCGTATACATTGCCGTTTTATTTTTTCGATACTTTTAACTATCGATGATATCCAACCCCTAATATTTTTGGGATGAACCCTCCACATACAACGTAGCTGCTTCTGGAATGCTGGGGCCCCTCTTTCGCTCAATCTAGCGAACGATGCGCAAATACGGCTGACGTGGGGGTACCAGTGTCTTAACCAGCCCTATGAAATCCAGACCGGCGTAAACCCCTACTACGTGTATCTCTTATTTGCAACTATGCAAAAATTAATGGTCGTGGTGGGGGAAAAAGACGGTGACCTGTGAACCATCTTCGCAGCATCTTGTCAGTACTGTGACAGCGAGTAAAAAAAGCACAAGAGTAATAAAAAAAGCATAAGTGAAAGTGGCCTAGTGAAGTTAAAAAAAATAAAGTGGTATGTATAACAGCGTTAAGCTAGTACACGTTTTTTATTGGATTTTAAAAAATGTATCGTACATTTCTCACCTTTTACCCTTATTTCTAGACGCTGCACAGTAGACCAGCCAGGTCGGTGACAGCACATATCGATACACATATTAACCAGACTTAACCAGGCACCTATTACTGCTATTGGAGCGGTAAGTGTAATAAGACTATTCGTTTTTATTTGCTTTAAACAAATTTATTAAAGAAACTGAAATTTTTACAGACTATGCCACCGAGGAGGCCAGATACACCGCCCTTGGGGATGGAGGGGCCGTTTGAGGGGCCCCTACTGGACGGCATTCGACCACCGCGGAATGAGTTTTTCGCCCCCCTCCACGGTGGCCAATGTTTTTACGGGTGCCTGTATGTCCGCGGCCCTGTGAAACTATGCTACTGCTGCATGCGCGTGCAGGCCCCTGAAAGCAGGGCAGAGTACACCCCGGTAGTGGTCCACTATTTATTGCTGGATCGCGACATACGGATAGGCGGCGGGGTGTGCATGCGCTGCGAACGGAGCGTCCTGCACGCGTACAATCCATTAGATTGTATAGCGTGCATTAGCTATTATGTGGACCACAGGGCCGTGGTCATAGCCCAGGGCGGTGATGAGGTGGTGGCCGTTCGACTGTAGCTACAAATGTTTTTTTACATACTACACCTATTATACATACATAATTTATTTATCACTATTTTTTTTGCTTACTCACTACATAATTGCTTACACATATTATTACTATATTTAATTTATACCTACACATTATTACTTTGCTTATATATACACATATTATATAATTTATATAATTTATCACTATTTTTTTGCTTACTCACTACATAATTGCTTACACATACACATATTATTACTATATTTAATTTATACCTACATATTATTACTTTGCTTATATAATTTATATAATTTATCACTATTTTTTTTTTTGCTTACACATACACATATTATTACTATATTTAATTTATACCTACATATTATTACTTTGCTTATATATGTATACACATATTATATAATTTATATAATTATATATTTAATTTATACCTTTTAAAAAAAAATGACATTGTAATAAATACAAAAAGGAAAGCATTAACCCATGTACCATGATTTACACCGTGAATATTGTATCCTACCACCGCCACCATAGATCTTATTATCGTGCGCATACTGGCGATCAGCCAAATGCTTCTTTCGCACAAAAGCGTCGTAGTACTCTCTGACGATTCTATCGTTTTTCCGCAAATCACCACTAAACACATTCTGGAAGGCATGCATCCCGAAGCCGGAAGAGAGGTAGTGTAAAAACATCATGCAGAATTGGCCGCACACCGTCGACGTCTCGCTCTGAAGCTGCTGAGTGTTCCATCGGAAGGATCGACAGTTCCGTCGTAGTCTCGATGCATGGTGATGATTCAGCGGTGGTAATCCGTAGCTGTCAAAGTAGTAACCGTCTCCGTCAGCGTCCACGTACATGGCAACCCAATGCGCTCCTGGCTTCGTATGATCGTCCGTGTTGGCTATAATGGCAGCGGGTTTCGACCAGTTTCGGGGTATTCTATCAGCTGCGTAGACACCCGTCGTATGAGCCGATATACCGCGAAGACCGAGGTAAAGGTCTAGCGTGTTCATATATGCGGTCCGTTATTCCGAAGCCAAAATTCAAGGCGTAAGGCGTTGTTCAGAGCACAGGTAAACGATCCGCGGGTTTCCTTACAGGCGTGAACGATGCACTCGTAATGGTCACAATTCGGCGGGAAGTCCTCGTATGGTGAGTTATTGGGTGTTTCATCCAAATTTATAACCTCCCGGGCCATAACGGTCTGCAGAAAAAGTACACTTTTCGAGCCCCGCGTGTATATGCACCGTGAAATACCAGCTATATTTCGGAGATTGGTGTATAACTGTTTGTACGCTACACCACCGTCGAACCACTCTAGACCGTGCTGATAGCGGGTCATGGTGTTGTTCTCGCTTCTGATTGCCGGTGGTAATTCGTTGAAATCACAGGGCGGTGAAACGATCCAGTGGCCTATGTATTTTCTTTCCACAGCCACGACGCCGATCTCCTTCGGAACCAGACGCCCCTCGGAATCTTTGAAGTATTCGATTTCGATGACAAAATCCATGATCGTGATGTTAACTCGAAGGCGTTGAACGAGAAACTAACGACGATGCTGACGATCACCAACGATAGCCAGTACTCAAAAGATGATGACGCAGACCCCAAACTGCTGACCTATGCATTTTCTTCGATTGTTTAGCCGCCGTAATCTACGACGATTTGCCGCGCAGCGTCGATCTCCAAAACGTTGTCGTACTCTGCGTAGACGATACAGTTCACGGTAGTGGCCAGCGGTTCGTCGAAACGCACCTCGATTCGTACACTACCGTGCTTGATCAAGTTCCAGTGGGTGTTGCTATTTGCCGAGAGATCGGGCGTAAGATCGAAAACGAACAGGCAGTAACCGTTTGCGTAAGCACTCCTAGATATCGAATTACCTTCGTTGAGGAAGTGTATACCCGTGCCGCTGAAGAGGGTGTGATACGCGTCCACGTAAAGACCGGCTTTGCCGAAATCGGTCTGCAGTGCTTTTGAGGGTACTTGAACACCGTCGACGTACAGCGATAAGAAATTAATACAATAGTTTTTAAAATTGAACGGGTTGAGCTGATAGTTGCCGTTGAAGGCCTTATTATCGACGAAACCTATTATAATACGCTTGGGTAATTGGCCGAGAATCACGTTGTCCATAGTGCCACCGTGCAAACCGGCATGCATCGTCAGTGCCTTGACCTCCACACGCGTAAGCGGATACTTTGCAGTTGTCTTCGATAGCATTTTAGAATGAGCAATTAGAATACCGGGGCTTATTTTGGCGCGTCTAACGAGGAGCGTGGCCTCCGTTATATGTAAAGAGCTCTCGCTCTTGGGATCCATGAGGGAGAAACCGTCTCTCGTGCGTACGAGGCGTAAACGGAGCTCAACACCATTTAATAAAAATTTTTCTTGGTTAAACACATCGCAGTGTAAATGGCCAATCAGATCGACCGTCCTGTCTTTACCGACGAACGCTTGCCTATTCGCGAGGCCTATATTCTTGCCCGCTGTATCGTCCATATGGCCGGGCGTGTCGTTGTACCAGAGCACGCTCGAGAGGTGCGACCCCTTAGCGGCGGGCCCGTAATTTAATAGCGTCTCTATGTAAGCTCTGTAAGCGTACGCGTTATTAGGCGGCGATACGAGCTTCTGATTAAGAAATACGTCCACCTGGTTGAATAGCGAGTGTAGCAGGTTGTTAACAGGGGCCGCTTTGCTCAGAGCATCCGCTGCTGACGCATCCTTGGAGCGCAGCTGTACGCGTAAACTCAGCATGGTGTGTGCTAGATCGAGGTACTCATCCCCGTTACCCGGCACGACAAATTCAATGGGCGAGTCATCGGTCAGCGATGAGATGGGCTTGTAGTGTACCCACTGCGCGCTCTCTATAGTGGTCTGCGTCGGTGGTAGTGTAAAGAGTTCGAGCTCCGATTTCATGCACTCGCACGAGTGCGCGTGTAGGAAGGCCATGATAGAGGTATCGTTTAGGAGAAGATATCCAGCACACTCCGCTTTACTTTCTTACTAGCGATCCTACGACGATTTTTGGGTTTCTTGGTTTTTGACTTTATTTTTTTTACTACTTTTTTTTTCGACGCGGAGCAGCCTTCTTCCCCGTACGTCTCTTACGCTTGTTAGCAGTTCTTGAGGTGATGCTCCTTCCAGCGACGCCGATGATAGAGTGGGCGCCGCGTGATCGTTTTACAGATTTATAACCCGATCCTTTCATGAGCTCGTCAATTTTCGTCTCCGCCTTACGTTTAAGATTCATACCCGATTCGGCGGCCCTGGTGCGAAACGCCTGCTTGAGCGGAGCACCGCGTTCGCTGACGTCCGTCAAGATATTCATACCAGCGCGCACCGCTTCCTTACCGACTACTCGGGCCCCCCTCGATAGTAGGGGTAGCACGCGCCGAAAAAGACCACCAAGAAAGCTACCGATACCATGGCCCCGCTGATGCGGCGACCCCGCGAACACCCGGAATTTCGTGGAATATCCCCCGCCTATCTGCGAATCGTAGTAATCGGTGTAATGAGTCATCACTCTAACCGTTTAAAGTGTAGTGTTACGGAGAGCGTTCCTGATTCAAATGGTATGGGGTCGCCCAGGTGGTCTCTTATATCGATGTCGATCGTTTGAAAAGTCGTTCGGAGCAGCGGTATGTACTTTAACGGCGAAAACGAGAGCACTTTTACAGCCGCGTACGCGTATTTGTTATCTGGTTGTAGGGGAACCACGCGGAGCAGGGGTGTTTGGACGTCTCCGGTGATATACGGCTCGCAGACATCCGTGTAAACGAAAAGCATCTTGGGTAGGGCGTTGATCAGACTAGCCGGTTGATCGGCCATCACAGGGGATTCTGCTTTCGATACCACGACCGACTCGGTAAAGCCAAGGATGCGAGCCAGAGAGCGGCAGAGTCTCAGTTCGTGCGGATCGTCTAGATCGTTATCGGTAGAGACGAGCGATACGCTCACGTAACCACCTCTGCAGAGCTCTAGTTTCAGACGGCCCGTCATAGCCGTGGTAGCGTTTATTTCGTCAATGAGGCTCTTTACGTCATCGTAAACGCCGTGCGCTACGTTAGAACCCGACACTATAAAGCCGGTTAGCGGTTCTTTGTGGTTCTTCTGCGGTTTGGTACGGGTAGTGACCACGACCACGTGATCCCAATCTTTTAGCGCCACCGGCACGTGCAGAAAGATCATAGGAATCTGTATTTCAACCAGAGCAACAGACCATGCCCCGTGTAAATCGATCTGATGCGGTAGATGTGTCGTAAAACTGGTAGTTTTATTTTCGGGATAGTACGACATACTGCTGTTACTGGGAAGAACGAGATAAAATTGGTCCTTCATTGTTCTTCAAGTGGGATGCCGGTATCCACGAATTAAATTTCTCGGGGTAACCAACCCAACTGACCAGTACTTTTTGGGCTTTCCCACGACCGCTTCGTTTTATTACACGATCGACGAGAAACGCGTCCTTTGCGAGGTCCTTGCGAACTCGAACGAGCTCCTCTTCGTAAAAAATACCGTCAATCTCCTCTCCGGCGAGATCTTCTAAGATGTAGACGGGTGGCTCCCTCGTTGTACCTAGGCGTACGATTTTAAAAATCTCTCGAGTCCACCCACCCTCGTAACCTTTCGCAAAAGGGTTCCTAGCGCTACTGATGCGTACCAGGTCGCCGACACTGTATTTAGGGACACGCGGGCGCACTGGGGCGTATCGCATAGATAGATTCATACGAGCCTTAGCGGCATTATACAGGGTTACGTCAACCGGGCGCATTCTTATCGCGGAGTGGCGTGTCCTGTTGTACGAGTCCACGAGATTCTGAAGAATATCTATGTACCGCCGAGTGTTTCTATGTGTAAAGTAGCGCCACATACGATCCTTCAGAGTACGGTTGTAGCGTTCGACGATAGCAGCCTTTACGTCGGGGCTGCGCGCTACACGGAATCCTATACCAAGCTCCTCGAGTAGACGCTGCAGTACACCGTTGATAAACTCTTTACCCTTGTCTGTCTGTAGGTACATGGGTATCCTATTCTTACTACGTGTCAAAACCCTCCGAAATGCCGCGGCTACCGTCGCACCGGTCTTATCGCGTAAAGGCTCCACCCAAGCGTATTTGCTGAGTACATCGATTATTACAAGTATATACGTGTAACCATCGTTGTACTCCTTCAACGATCGAAGGTCCACAAGATCGGCCTCCCAAACGTCGTCGATATTGCTGACGGTGTAAGAGCGACGCTGAAACGTATGTCGCACGGGCTTATGCAACGTATACACGTCCTGCGCCTCTAACCAACGCGTGACAGAATCTCGTTTTACCCTGCCCCTAGCCGCTCGCTCTAGGTTACCGATACCGGCGTACGAAGACGGTTCTGCTGGCGTGTAATAAAGACGCCTCAGAAAGCTATCATCAGCCGATATCTTTTTCTTCTTCCGTTTCACGGCAGCCTTAACCATTCTAATCTTTTCTTTTTCTCGCTATCGGTGGTTGTACCGGCCGACGCGGATCGCGTATATTTTTTCCCCACGCGCTCTTCTTCCCCGGAGTCTCTAAACACTTCCTGAAACGCCTCGCCGAATTCCTCCTCTGTAGACGAGCTCTGAGTCTGCTCGATTGGGCGCGGTACGATTGTTACACGGCGCGGTGTCTGATTACCGAGAGACGTCGTGTTGCTCCCCTCCCTCCATAGACGTTGATTGCCGATATATTCGCGCGGTATACCTGCAGTACGGAGGAACCGCGCAAACTGGCGACTCCCCGCCGGTCTCGCTGTTTTTCTCTCACGCATAGCATCGTTGATTAAATCCACGATGTTGGCGTCCTGCACGACGGCGCCGCCGATACGCGTAACACCCTGTTTACTCCACGAGATGCGTGGCGAACCAGCGTTGCGCAGCCTTCCTAGTAAAAGCTTAGCCTTAGCTCTGTACTTTTGGGGTACGCTAGCGATGATGTCGTCGTCGCCATCGTCGGTCAAACTCCCGGCATTATCCTCCGCAGAACTGTTATTTTTTTTCTTGGCATCGTTATCGCCTCGCCTATCCTCGTCGACGTTATTTCGCAGATCCTCGATAAAGTGTAGATAACGCTGCAGCACCTGATTGTACATCTTCCACTTTTCACGCTCGTCGATGAAATTCGGTGAGTGTAGGATCTCCTTCATGGATGCGTCTAATCTGCTTAAGGGGGTTCCGGGGGTCTGCACGGTGTTTACGGTGTCGACACCCTGCTCCGGCTGCTGGTGGTGTTGGTGGTGGGCTGTATGAGGCATTGGCCGGTAGTGCTGCTGCTCCACGCTCTCCTGAGGAATTAGAACCATCTTTTTGGCATGCTCCATCTCGCTCTTCGTGACGTATACCCCTAGCCGCCTCCCCCTATGAGTTTCGAAATGACGGTGCCTAGTATGGGTGCTAGCAGAAGAGGTAAAAAACCGCCGCTCTGAACGATAAGACGTTTTCTAGTTTTGACGGCTGAACCCGGTCTGGATAAACGTCTCAACAACGATGCGTGTTTTCGTAAGCGGCGTTTCTGCGTCGGCTTGAGCGGCACGTTACCGCGAAGAATATTCAGAGCACATTCGCATATACAGTTGACGAGTCGTGAGTCGGCCACTCGTAACAAAGCGCTACGCTGTTTGCTATCCAGATGGCAAATAGCCTTTAACACTGCGGCGTGTTTGCGCCCTATAGAGCAGCGTGCGCCGGATACCATTACAACCGAATGACTGGTACGTCTCGATCGGTGTGCCCTCCCTTTATACCCTTTCGCGGTACGTACACGTAGTGGAACGGGTCCGAAGGAAACACGCAAGTGCGAAAGCGGCAGTTATCGGGGGTCGACTGCTTCAAATCGAGTAGTAGATAACCATGCGGTTGGGCCGTGGCATCGCGGTAGACTTCCTGTACGAAGCGCGGATTTTCAGGAAACACCTGTCTGGCCAGATGCTGTATCTGCGCTCTGTCGCGAGGATTTTTAAATACAACGATGTAGTTGGCGTTTAACGAGATATCGCGCTGCCCGGGCCCCTGATGAAAGAGATTCTGCGTAATGAAGATAACGCTGATGTTCTTATGATGGCTGCCTTTGGTAAAAAGGTCGACCACCGTGTTATTGGACGATTCCCTCATGAGATCGTCGATGATGACGAGTTTCGGGCGTGGGTCATTGCCGTAATCGGTGTTCTGCGGCAGTCCCTCGTGAAACTCTATAGCGCTCCCGTACTCCCTGTACCCCTCCTGCCACTCTGCATAGTGAAAGAGAACGCGCGCGAATCGCACGTTGCTCATGTCCTCGATGAACCGTAGGAATTTCTTTACGAAAAACGTCTTCCCGCACCCCGTTGGCCCACAGATCATCGACGTCCACGGGTGCTTCCACCGTGTGTCCATTATGCCAAATGAGGCTATTTGGCGGTGTTCTTTACGAATATACTGTTAAAGAGTCTGCTGGATTTTACACACTCCCCCTTCCATCGCGGGGCCCGGCCGCAGCGGGCGCGCGACACGCGTGAGGCTCGTGACGTCGCGCGCGCTTGCTAGCTCTTATCGGTGACGTTGCTAGCCCCCTCGTCCGGGTGAGCTCATCGTGCACCTGTGAGCTAATAGTCGCCATGTACGTGTGTCAGCCGCATAGCTAGCCATAGTGCACTGCTAGCATGCCCGAAGCGTCACTGAAAAAATAAATAACATGGGCGGGTTGGTGGAGCCTTCGGGAATAGATCGATAAAGAGGTTTTTTGTTTTTCAAATAAATATGTTTTATTATTGTACAGGCGATGTATATACATTTGTACATTTTTTTTGGTAATATTAGTTACATAAGACTGTACGGTAAAATATTTGTCAGGGTTGTATATACATTTGTACAATTTTTTTGGTAATACTAGTTATATAAAGCCGTACGGTAAGGATCCGAAACGACCGTCGCGCCGCCGTTTTTGAAGTTCGGTCGGTTTACACGTTTTTGATTCAAGGCGTGTAACTACGTCGTGAAACGGCGTACGACGTATCGCGTCGTAGTGTAAAACAACAGGCTCGCTCGTCTCTCCCGTTACATAAGACCGTATCCAGTCATAATTAATGGCAAGACTCGTCGCGTGGTCGATCGTGATACCTTTGACTTTGCAGACCTCTGCGTGAGAACCGTCTGGCTTACGTACCCGGTACGCGTAAAATTTCGGACCTCCCGATACAAAAGATGTGATATAACTACCAACACCGTACGACTCCAGCTCGTCCGTTAAATCGCCTAAAAGACTGCCGAGCGGCGGCTCGTAAGCGTTATCGGCGTGACGGCCACCCGATACGTATATACACGAGTCGGTGTCGTAATATAGTACACGGCGATCTAATTTTTCGAGATAGTCATATAACTTAAGACGAGCTTGAGCCGTGGTGTACGCGGCTATAACGACGTTTGTGTACGCTGTGGGTATCACCGATTCGCTCGTGCTACTCGTGTTGACGTAGAGTATTTCGTCATCTACGGGTAAAATACCCGTAATTTCGACCTCCGGGGACGTAAGCAAACTCACGAGCTTCTGACGAGTCGTTACGATTTCCGTTTTAGGTAGATTTTCGCGCTGCCCGAACTTGCCCCAAAAGGAATTCAAACATAGTTTGGCGACTGCCCGCAGACCGGGATTTGATTTTATGTTAGCAGGGTCTAGTCGAATACCCTCGACCCGATCGTACTCCTCTACATACAGCTTCTTTGACTCGTCATCGCTGCACTCACGCGGCCACCCGCTAGCCTCCTGCTTAATCTTCAGGAATGTATTTATGTAGTCGGCAAAGTGACCGCCCGTTCGCGTGGCCGGATCGTACTGGGTGATCTCGTATTGCCATATCTCGTGTATCGCCGTTATTTTATACCCTTTACGTACAGCACGTCTAACCTCGTCCACAACCCATGTCCCTTCGAATACTCTATCCTCAGGATTCTCGTGAGGACACGAGCCCTGCAGCGTTGACTCTGCACAGGAACGACACAGTGCGAAAAGCAATTTACTGTGCATGCGCGTCGGTAGCACTGGGTGATACAGATCTCGCGGTGGTAACACGACACACTTAATCAGACCCTCTACGCTATCGACGTTATTGTGATCACCCGTTAGTTCGCGACAATCGTCGCCCACGTACACTCTAGGGTGCCCTACAGGGAATTTCCCCGTTTTCGATATGAAGGGGTAGAGCGAACACACATCTACGTAGTGTATCCTCTCAGACCCCTCGACTTCGTAAAAACTGACGGTATTCCCTGTACGCCCACCGAAGAAAGCATCGCGAGGTTCCAGCGGTAGTTGCGCTACCAACGGGTTCTCATTCAATGCTCTATATAATGCGGTCTGTGCCGGCTCGTTTATCCAGCTATCGAATTCACACTCCCAGATTTCCGTCAGTTCGTAACCGAGATACCGGATCTTATCATTCGTAGCCTGCGTTCTCTCGAAGCGCGCATCCATAGATTCGCCCGTGTGCAACTGCGTATCCCTGTTTATGCGATAACATTTTGGGCACCCGTGCCAGAAGCAACCCTGAAACTGCAGGACGTGTCGCAGACCTGTATCGGTGTCATGGTAGTAGCCGTCGACGGGCGTGCCCTCCGGTAGACGGTACTCCCGAGTGCGCCCTGCGTGAACTATGGTACAACCCCAACGATGCTCCAGCGAAAGGAGCCATAACAGGGCCTTACGTGATTGTTTCTCGCAGTAGCGGTATCCACCCGGTGGTAAAATGGCTATCTGTTCGTCCCGCAAAAAGTTTTTTCTAAAAACTCTCGAGCACGCCGAGGCTATGTTGGTGCTCTCCGAGAAAGGACAAACGCTACCGTGTTGGAGAAACATTGCGCGGAAAGAAACGCATGCCTGTCTGAGTATGGTGACGTCGGATCTACAGTAATCAATAAACTCTGTTCGAAAGTTAAATACGTAGCCCGCAGACCGTTGTTCGTTATACCATACTAAGAATTGATTACGTTGGGCCGTAGGCATCGTGTCGGGTGAATAAAACTCGAGTGGTGGTAGAGGACCGATATAATGCTGATTCTCGGGAGTATTGAATAGATGCGGAAAGACACCTTTTTGTTTCAAACCAGCCGAGTCCACGAGACCGAAGGCTTTTGGCAGGGCACTCAGAGGCATGTGAAAATAATTAAGGCTGTCTATGAATGTTACACGACCCGTCTTCATCATTATGATACTCGTGCCACTGAGTATCAGCGTCGGTGGTTTTAGAGTTTTCCGTTTACGCTTCACGATATGCTTCAGTATAAACTGCGCGTCGAAACCCTTGGCGTTATGCGCCACACAGATCACTCTCTGAAACGATTTTCTTTTAGGATCGCACGCGTAATCTACAAACTGCCTTACGGGATCATCTTCAAAGACGTATTCGCGTACACCGCAGGCCGGACATACCCTCGCGAGATCTGTATCGTTTATGCATGCTGTGCACATTTGCTGAACGACGCACAGGTTTGGCGTGTGGATGCGTACCGTGTCGTCACCGGGTAGCTTCTGTATCTGCTGTGTTTCAAAATCGTAAAAAATGAATAGAATATTTTTTTCCACAGCCGCCTTTTTTACCGGTCTGACGTAACACTGATGGCCTACTTTGTTAACGCTCTTGCAGACTCTACAGTACACCTTATCGCAAGAGTGTTTACGCAGCGCTCTTTGAAGCGGTCTGAGACACTGTGGACAGCTGCGAACGGCCTGACATACGCTCTTTTCTTTTCCCTTCTGTTTGATAAATAGCGTGTTTATATGGTTATCGAAACAGATTTGGCCAAAAAAGTACCTATGGCACTCGCGACAATACAATGTAGGGAGAGCCGAATCGCAGGCCGGTTTTCCGGAACATCTAGCGCATTTGTGGGAACACTTATGCTCTGTATCGTGCGTGTAAGATTTGTTACATGGTATGCAAAAACCGCGACTACCGACCGCAGCCCGCATATTTAAAATAGGCTGATAATGCTGCGAATTATTATAATACAGGATGCGGAGCGTTTGCCGTGGTCTCCCTGATCCGTACGCGTTATCAACTGCTTGCGAACCGTCGTACAGCGGTTTCTCGCCGCTGCCTATGGTGTCAAAATCGTAAACAACGATTGCTATACCCCTCGGGGCTAGGTACCTTTGAAATTTATCAATTTCTGGAATACCGCACCCGTCCGATGGTATGTCTACACACGCGTTTGTCACAAGTTCGAGAGCAAATTGTTTTTGTAATTTACTCCGTTGACCCCGTACCGCGTTCCATCGCTCATGTAACTCCCCAGAGCGCACCTCCCCGCGTTCAGCGTGTACCATCGCCACAGCGAGCGACCTAGGTAGACAGAGATTATCGCTATTCGCTATGGTCAGTATCGAGTGTTTTTTTACAAATTCGTGTGTTGATCGCACGCGCCCTGTACCCTGCGGTACTTCGACTATACACGATTCGATGACGAAAGACCTATCAATTTGGAATGCCTGAGCGCTCTGTGCGACGGACGATATCACACCCCACACATCGTTTTCGAGAAGTTCTCGAGCCGGTCTGTACGACAGCCACGCTGCCCCGCACGCAAAACTGTCGGATTTGATCGTTAGACCTATATAGTCCCGCGCGGTGCACGAGCTTGTGAGGTGCGCGTGTATATCTCTGACTGCCCCGTGTAACCATGATACCGTATTTGTATCAGGGTCTTCGGGCGGCCTCCGGATAGCCATTGCTATTTCACGCCCGTCTAAACGGAACCTATTTATACGACGCGTCGTTTCGGACAGTATTGTAAATCTATACCCAGGCGGTAGCACGTCGTTATTGATATCTTCGGCGGTGTCATCGTTGTCGCTCTGCGGTCGAAGAAGGGGGCCACCACCGATCTGTCGACATACCCCGTCGTCCTCTGCATCTAACGTTTGGAAAAAAAAGTTTTTTATTTTTTACTTGTTAAACAAAAAAAAGTGTTAAGCGCATACTGACTTCTCATTCCTCGCGAGGATTAAGCATTGACCCTATGTATGAGATTAGCGCGTCTAACTGCCTTTCATCACCCCCTACATTTTTAAAGTTAGCAATTTCGACAAAAAAAGCGTTGAACGCTAAGGAACATAGCTTTTCACGCTACCTTCTTCCGGGTCGTTTGGATTCTCATCATCATCATCATCATCATCATCATCATCATCGGCATCGAGCTCTGCTAATACTTCAGCAACCTCGTCGGCATCCGCCGCTGCGTGCTCACCGTTCCTGGCAACCCAGAGGATCGGTTCTTCAGCATTGGCCTGATCAGGCGGTGGTAGCAGGGCACCCTGTACCACAGGGTCCCGACTATCGCTGTCTATATCCGTATCGAGCGAATCTACAATTTTTTATTTTTATTATTTTCACACAAATAAATTTTCAGCGGTTTCTGTACTTTATCATTATTACCTGGATCGTGCTCGTTTGAATCGTTGGAAGCGGTGGAGCGATCGTCGACATCATCCTGGTCGTCGTCGCCGTCTTCGTCGGCGTCCGACGCTATAGCCATGAACGCGTCTGTAAAAATTTATGAATAGCACAACACATTTTTTCTCTTTTTTCGACGCTGTATGACACATACCCTGTGTGTCGTAACGTGCTTCTCCTTCTTCTTCAGCCGCTCGCGTGTTCAGGGCTGTCGATGGTCCTGGCACTTTTTTAAAAAACGTATATTAGGCGTAAACTTTTTTTTAAAAGTATATGCTTTACCGTTTACGTAGTGGATCACCGCTGTGCTGGTGCTTGGCTCCGGGTAAATCTCCTCCTCCACACGATTGAGGCACCCTAAAAGCAACCGGTCCTCCTCCTCGGGTGCATCGTCGTTGCGAAATCGTGTCAATTCTTGTAAAATTTATTTAGTTTTTAAAAGCAGTTTATTTAAGCAATATTACCGATAAGTGGAAAATACATACCTTCGTGGAACGCATGATCGGCTATAATAGCCCTGGTGATACGGTTATCGCGCACTCCCCGTTTGTTAATACACGCTACGGCTAACGAGAGTATGTACGGGTCGTTTTTAAAATACCCTCTCTCGTGACCCCTGGCTAGCACGCGTAGAGTGCAATGGGCAAATACAGTTTTTAATCTAAGAGTTAACGTGCGTAAACCAAAATATCTTAATTCTCTGCACCACGCCGGCGAGAATAATCGCGCGTTTGTAGGCGTTATCAGACGGCGGGTCTTTACAAAATCGACAATACATTCGCGAATATGCGTTACAGATGACATTTTTTTTTTTAAACTGTTGATTGCTCTAAGTGATCAGTCTATCTACCGGGACGGCGTGATACGAACTAAAGCAGGGTACATCTAGCCCGGACCCATCTTACAGTCGTTGCGATATTAATTTCAAACCAGTGTCTTAAAACGTGACCATGCAAAACAGCTGATTCAGCGGTAAAAAAAATCACGATTCTCTTAGGGCAGCGTTATCCGTCGAAAATCGGGTAAAATCGGGTAAAACGTTTCAATCGTAGCAAACAGACAAATATATATACAGAATTTATGGATCGTTCGCTCACTGATCCCGAAATACCGTGTATCCGTAATACGTGTAAAACAGTATAGAGGTGTTGTATCGGTAGTTGCAGCGATCTGCTGACGCACACCGTTTCAGCATGCATCACCAGCTCTCTCTCTCTCTCCATCGCGGTGTAAGGGTCAGAGACGCGTATCGTGTTACTCTGTTTTACAATCCGTAGCTACCAGAAGATCGCGCCAATCTTTTACAGTATCGAACTCATCGATATCGCCACCTATGAGTTGCACGGCAATATCCTTTCCGACACGACCATCTTGCAGTAGGGTCTCGCAGCTCTCGTCGCGAAAAATTGCCATACACCGCACGTGTCGAATGTTGCGTCGGGATGCTGTTCGCGTGTCCATCGCATAGTACCCCAAATTGTTCGATTCCTCCGCGTACTCTCCCTCCTCATCGTACACATCGTGGCTTGTATAGACATCCCACGTGTCGTCGAGTGCTTCCAGGTACGCGTAAAGGCCGCTGGGCATGCTGACCACGCTCGTTCGGCATTCCTTATATTTCAGGTGTAGTGGACCATCCCGTGTCGCCAGGGTAACGCACCCTATAAACTCTGTCAGACTGCAGCGTTTCTCCAGAGTGTGTAGCGCTGTCTCGTAGGCCCGCATAGCCCTCAAACACCATAGGGTTACGCAGCTTTCGCGTAATTTCTCGAGGTGATTGAATGCCGCCAACCACGCCTGCGATTCCAGACGCATAGGTGCGTGACGCGGTAACTCCTCCGGTGTGGGCCGTTCACACCTGCTTCGTAGCATCGCTAGGGCTGACCTGATCATCGGGCGTCGATATGTGATGCGGCACTTGGGGCTACCATCGTCGGACATACGCCACTCGTCTTTTGCCAGCCACTCGTGGGTGCATACGCGCTGTGCGTAAGGGCTATCGTTACAACGCTGATCACCGATAAAACCCAGCGTCACGCTACACCGTGTGAAATCGCGGTATCCATCGTCCAGTATAGCAGCGATAGATAGCTCCGGTAGTATCACTGGCCTCACACCAGAGGTCCAACCCTTGCGGCAGATCATGTCAGGATTATCACCGTATAGCTCATCAGCGTCCGGGGCTCCCGGTTTCGACATGTATATCGATACTAGCGGTACACCCGTTAAATGACCTAATCGCAGCCACTCTCGTATGGTCTCTTCCTCTGGATATTGTTCGGGGTTTGCGTAGCGGTAGAGGGCTCGTGTCTTCGCCCTTTGTATACGCCTATGCCGCAAAAATTCCTCGCCATCGTAGTGCGCCATTTCTTCTTCGTACAACTTTATAAATTTCTTTGTGCAGTGTACCTCTGTAGCGATTCTACTGACTCTCTCAGACTGTACATCAGTGGACGCTCGCGCGTGCCGCTGGATCATGTTAATGCTGATGTAGCTGCACGCGCTATAGGGTATCGGTATCTAGTCATCTCTGATACATCCTACGGTGTCAGCAGAATACTCTGTCAAGGCCATGTACTCTTTGCCCGCTGTATCCTGTGAATACAGTGTGTGGCGGAGGCTGTGGTGGTGGGGGTATATGTTCAATGATATTTCGATGATCCGTTTTTTAGATACCGCCTTAGGCAGTACTGCTCAGACACCCGTACTGATCGTATACTATCGCTTCCTACAATCACCATGTACAAGAAGCAAGTACTGCTGTCCACTGTGTACGGGTTAAACCGCTCGTTTTCGAAACAAATAATTACCGGCTTTTCTTTAAATCGATCGGGAGGATTGTCGCCTGTAATACGCCTCGTTAATCAAGATTATTCCGGTGTGGAGTTTGAACCTGGCGAGTGGGGTATCGTCGCCGAACACTTCCCCGTCATCGACAAGTTCTTCGTCGCCGAGGACAACATGAAGGAAGTACCTGAGGCTTTTAACACACCTATTGCCACGCCCGCTCACGAAATAATCTTCACGTACTCGTATGGCGAGCGGGCCATTATTTTCAAACCATCTGTACCGCTATCTACGAGTAGCGACGACTCGGGCGTTAGAAGAGCTAGAGCGTACACACCCCTGGTCGTAATGAAGAGGGTGTCGTACCTAAATCTCCAAAGGGTCTTGCGCTGCGTGACCGTCCAGATAAGCAGACTACGCGAGATCACCGACAGCGCTAACAACTGCAAAGACACGCTGATTGCGGAGCTCGATCGCCGCGGGGATGACCCCTCCAGGGCCAACATATTCACCGATCTTCGGCTGGTTTTGGAAAAGAAAGGCTTGTGGTCGCCGGCTCTTTATCAGCTATTGGTGGAGCTACTCTCCCTGTATAACCACGAGTACCTCTCCTTCGTGCGGAGCGCCACGGCTGTCCAGGATGGCCATGCTTAAGGCCTTAATAAATATGTACAGCCACTGTTTCTTGCAATATACAATATATATTTAAAAATACCTATTTTTTTTTATTTCTTTGTCTCCTTCACCTCCATCTTCCCGTATCTTGTCAATGACGGTAGCTGGTGGGAGAGAGATTAGGATGTGTGCATTTAGAGCATTGTTTCTACGAGCTACACGTGGGGGTAAGCTGAAGCGCTTCATCCGCCTCGCCTCGGCTCAGCCGCTCGACTCCGAGTTAGAATAGCAAAAGCAGGCACGATGGGTCGTCGTGGTGGTATTCAGTTGACAGTGAGTGTAGTGTCCTTTTAAGTGTCTATTAATATACAGCCTAAATATTTCAAAGAAATTTCATTATACAACGTATTGTTTATTTATTATAGCTCAGAGGCTACATCTCGATAAATGCCATGTTGGAGAAGAGGAGCCAGCGCCGTGAGCGGCGAGGGGAGCTCAACGGCTGGCTCCTCTTCGAGGAGCTGGATTGGAGCGCAGAAGATATTTTTGGGCTGAGGCCACTATTTGGGCTGCCGAGCCTTTCCCCTTATAATTGGTGTGTATTAATCGATTCTATATATGGAACACCCTGTACGTGTGTGTGTCACCCATTAGTAGTAATATTATTGTTTATTTTTTTTTTGCAGGGACTCGGACTATGAGTCCGACGACGAGTATTGAGTTTTTTTTTGTTTTTTTTTTATATTTTAAATTTCTGTATATTTTTTCATATTTCAGTTTTTGTTTTTTAATATACGGTATTTTAAAATTTTTATATTTTGTGTTTTTATATTTTTCCCTTCTAATAATAAATTTTATATATTAAAATTAAGCAAGTTGTGTTTTATTTCAAACTCCTTATGTCCCACCTATTAATCCCGGTATTAGTACTTAAAACAGGTAGCCATTCAATAATTAAAAATATCGAAAAAGTAAACGGCAATGCATACGCTACCTCTACATTATAAGATATTTCTTACGAAAAAGAACCGTGTTCTACCTTACCACGCTACCCACTTAGGGTAATTAAAAATTACCGACCGGCTGTCACTGCATAGTTACCGACAGCGATAGGCCCCTGGGGCATGCAACGCCGCTGCTACTGAGTTTCGGGTCTTAGGACCGGGACTGCGTGGTGGGGATTCACCACAGTGTCGCAGGTGGAGGGGAGCGCTGAGCACATAGACGAGGGGCTGGCGCCATAGTGCAGTGCGGGGGACCGCAGCGCGATGCGCTCTATGACTCATAGGGGACAGTGGTGGGGGTTTGTTGTGACGCCCAGGAGTGGTGTGTATCTACTACGGTATTTTTTACGAGGAGGAGCTCGTTCGAGTCCGCAAGGACCTCGCAAAGGACACGTTTCTCGTCGATCGTGTTATAAAACGAAGCGGCCGTGGGAAAGCCCAAAAAGTACTGGTCAGCTGGGTCGGTTACCCCGAGAAATTTAATTCGTGGATACCGGCATCCCACTTAAAGAACAATGAAGGACCAATTTTATCTCGTTCTACCCAGTAACAGCAGTATGTCGTACTATCCCGAAAATAAAACTACCAGTTTTACCACGCATTTACCGCATCAGATCGATTTACACGGAGCATGGGCTGTTGCTCTGGTCGAAATACAGATCCCTATGACCTTTCTTCACGTGCCCGCAGCGCTAAAAGACTGGGATCACGTGGGCATTGTCACCACCCGCACCAAACCGCGGAAGAACCACAAAGAACCGATAGTGGGTCTTATGATAACGGGTTCTAACGTGGCGCACGGTGTTTATGACGACGTAAAGACACTCGTTGACGAAATAAACGCTACCAGGGCTATGAAGGGCCGTCTGCAATTAGAGCTCTGTAGAGGCGGTTACGCTAGCGTATCGCTAGTCTCTACCGATAACGATCTAAACGACCCACACGAACTGAGACTCTGCCGGTCTCTGGCGCGCATCTTAGGTTTTCCCGAATCGGTCGTGGTATCGAAAGCACAGCCCGTTGTGATGGCCGATCAGCCGATTAGCCTGATCAACGCCCTACCTAAGATGCTTTTTGTTTACACCGATGTCTGCGAGCCGTATATCACCGGAGACGTCCAAACACCCTTGCTTCGTGTGGTTCCCCTGCAAACGGATAACAAATACGCTTACGCAGCCATGAAAGTGCTCTCGTTTTCACCGTTAAAGTATATACCGCTGCTCCGCACGACTTTTCAAACGATCGACATCGATATAAGAGATCAACTAGGCGAACCTATACCATTCGAATCTGGGACGCTCTCCGTAACACTACACTTTAAACGGCTAGACTGATGGCTCATTACACCGACTACTACGAGTCGCAGATCGGTGGGGGATATTCCACGAAATTTCGGGTATTCGCGGGGTCGCCTTATCAGCGAGGACATGGTATTGGTAGCTTTCTCGGTGGTCTGTTTCGGCGTGTGTTACCGTTGCTATCGAGAGGAGCCCGAGCCGTCGGTAAGGAGGCGGTGCGCGCGGGCATGAATATCTTGACGGACGTCAGCGAGCGCGGCGCTCCGTTGAAACAGGCGTTTCGCACCAGGGCCACCGAATCGGGTATGAATCTTAAACGTAAGGCGGAGGCGAAAATTGACGAGCTCATGAAAGGATCGGGCTATAAAGCTGTAAAACGACCACGCGGCACCCACTCTATCATCGGCGTCGCTGGAAGGAGCATCGCCTCAAGAACTGCTAACAAGCGTAAGAGGCGTACGGGGAAGAAGGCTGCTCCGCGTCGAAAAAAAAAAGTAGTAAAAAAAATAAAGTCAAAAACCAAGAAACCCAAAAATCGTCGTAGGATCGATAGTAAAAAAGTAAAGCGGAGTGTGCTGGATATCTTCTCCTAGACGCTACCTCTATCATGGCCTTTCTACACGCACACTCCTGCGAGTGTATGAAATCGGAGCTCGAGCTCTTTACACTGCCACCGACACAGACCACTATAGAGAGCGCGCAGTAGGTACACTACAAGCCCATCTCATCGCTGACCGATGACTCGCCCATTGAATTTGTCGTGCCGGGTAACGGCGACGAGTACCTCGATCTAGCACACACCATGCTGAGTTTACGCGTACAGCTACGATCCAAGGATGCGTTAGCCCCTGACGCTCTGAGCAAAGCAGCCCCTGTTAACAATCTGCTACACTCGCTGTTCAATCAGGTGGACGTGTTTCTTAATCAGAAACTCGTATCACCGCCTAATAACGCGTACGGTTACAGGGCCTACATAGAGACGCTATTAAATTATGGGCCAGCCGCTAAGGGGTCCCACCTCTCGAGCGTGCTCTGGTACGACGACACGCCCGGTCATATGGACGATACAGCGGGCAAGAATATGGGTCTCGTGAATAGGCAGGCGTTCGTCGGTAAAGACAAGACGGTCGATCTGATCGGTCATTTGCATTGCGATGTGTTTAACCAGGAAAAATTTTTATTAAATGGTGTTGAGCTCCGTTTACGTCTCGTACGCACGAGAGACGGTTTCTCCCTCATGGATCCAAAGAGCGAGTGTTCTTTACATATAACGGAGGCCACGCTCCTCGTTAGACGCGCCAAAATAAGCCCCGGTATTCTAATTGCTCATTCTAAAATGCTATCAAAGACAACTGCAAAGTATCCGCTTACGCGTGTAGAGGTCAAGGCGCTGACGATGCATGCCGGCTTGCACGGTGGTACTATGGACAACGTGATTCTCGGCCAATTACCTAAGCGTATTATAATAGGCTTCGTCGATAACAAGGCCTTCAATGGCAACTATCAACTCAACCCGTTCAATTTTAAAAACTATCGTATTAATTTCTTATCGCTGTACGTCGACGCTGTTCAAGTACCCTCGAAAGCACTGCAGACAGATTTCGGTAAAGCCGGTCTTTACGTGGACGCGTATCATACCCTCTTCAGTGGCACGGGTATACACTTCCTCAACGAGGGTAATTCGATATCTAGGAGTGCTTACGCAGACGGCTACTGCCTGTTCGTTTTCGATCTTACACCCGATCTCTCGGCAAATAGCAACACCCACTGGAACCTGATCAAGCACGATAGTGTACGAATTGAGGTACGCTTCGACGATCCGCTGGCCACCACCGTGAACTGTATCGTATACGCCGAGTACGATAACGTTCTGGAGATCGACGCCTCGCGTCAGATCGTCGTAGATTACGGCGGCTAAACAATCGAAGAAAATACATAGGTCAGCAATTTGGGGTATGCGTCATCGTCTTTTTTGTGCACTCGGTATCGCCTGTGATCGGCAGCATCGCCGTTAGTTTCTCGTTGAACGCCTTCGAGTTAGCACCGCAGCGATGGATTTTGTGATCGAGATTGAGTACTTCAAAGACTCCGAGGGACGTCTGGCGCCGAAGGAGATCGGCGTCGTGGCTGTGGAAAGAAAATACATAGGCCACTGGATCGTTTCACCGCCCTGCGATTTCAACGAATTACCACCGGCGATCAGAAGTGAGAACAACACCATGACCCGCTATCGACACGGTCTAGAGTGGTTCGACGGTGGTGTGACGTACAAACAGCTATACAACAATCTCCGAAATATTGCCGGTATTTCGCGGAGCATATACACGCGGGGTCCGGAGAGCGTACTTTTTCTGCAGACCGTTATGGCAAGGGAAGTTATAAATTTGGATGAAACCCCCGATAACTCACCATACGAGGACTTCCCACCGAATCGTGACCATTACGAGTGTATCGTTCACGCCTGTAAGGAGAGCCGGGGATCGTTCACCTGCGCTCTGAACAACGCATTGCGTCTTGAATTCTGGCTTCGAAATAACGGACCGCATATATGAACACGCTAGACCTTTACCTTGGCCTTCGCGGTATATCGGAGCATACGACGGGTGTCTACGCAGCTGATAGAATACCCCGAAGCTGGTCGAAACCCGCTGCGATTATCGCCAACACGGACGATCATACGAAGCCAGGAGCACATTGGGTTGCCATGTACGTGGACGCTGACGGAGACGGCTACTACTTTGACAGCTACGGATTACCACCGCTGAATCATCACCACGCATCGAGACTCCGACGGAACTGTCGATCCTTCCGATGGAACACCCAGCAGCTTCAGAGCGAGACGTCAACGGTGTGCGGCCAATTCTGTATGATGTTTCTACACTACCTCTCCTCAGGCTTCGGGATGCATGCCTTCCAGAATGTGTTTAGTGCTGATTTGCGGAAAAACGATAGAATTGCCCGAGAGTACTACGACGCTTTTGTGCGAAAGAAGCGTTTGGCTGATCGCCAGTATGCGCACGATAATAAGGTCTATGGTGGCGGTGGCGGTGGTAGGATACAATATTCCAGGTGTAAATCTGGATACACGTGTTAAGATCTGTTTCATGAAAAAAGGTGCGTGGTCTGGGTATTTAATTATATAAATTAAAGATATAATTTAGCTAATTTTTTTTATTATGGATTGTATATTAATATAATAACGATAATATATATATATAACGTAAATAATAATAATAGGCGTAGAGTATATGTATATATATATGTAAGCAGTTCATAATAATAACAACAACGATATATATATGTAGCGTAAATAATGCTAAGCTAGGTTAGATATATATAAGTAATGTAAGCAATTAATAATAATAATATGTATGTAGGAAAATATATATATATATATAATATAAACCTATACTACTATTATTCAAGAAATTAGGTTAACCTGCCCATACCCAAGCCGCACCAGGGTGTCTCTAGTGGCCTCATAGAGCAGGACACACCCTGGGCATGCGCCGAGTGCGTGCTCGAGTAACACACTCCGCGCACAGGTTGTGCACCGCGCCAAATTGAAGACCATTGTAGTGTCAAGCAACAAATAGTGCAAGCTGTGGGGAGTGTATAACGCTTGCATGTCTGGTGGTAGCTCACTCACACACCCGGCGCATAGCTCATCCCAGCGGTATGTATAGATGTAACCGTAAAGACAGCGGCCCTCATGCAGGGCGTCATAGAACGGCTCCCCCGGGGTAGGAGGAGGCGGTGAATTCCGACCGGCCTCCTCCTCCTCCCCAAACACGGTGTCGTTCCGCTCAAAAGCTGATCGTGGCGCCATTTCTAGAAACAAGTGTGAAAAAACGAGATTAAAACAAATGATTACAAAAAAAAAAAAAACACATATACATATATATGCATAGCTCACAATTTATATTCGGGGTGGGGGAGGAACTTCTGTAAGCCCCTGCCTCAATAGCACCTCCCGGTTATCGCAGAAGTATGCGATGCATGCTATACAGTCACCGGGTGCATACGCGCGCAGCACACACCGAGCACAGCGTACACAGATGCCCGCACGCGGATGTATTGCGGGGTCAATCTGTAGGTAATGTATTACATGGGGCGTAAACTGAGGCCTGTGCTCGGCGGGTTGCTCACGCATGCACCCGTAGCATAACCCCGACCCCGCACCCCGCATGTAAACACACCCGAACAAGCACTGCCCTTCGTGAAAGGGGGCAAAGAACGCATTACGGGGCGGCGGTATTCCGTCAAGCAGCGACCCCTCAAATGGTCCTTCGCCCCCCTCGGGCGGCGTATCCGGGCGCCTTGGGGCCATAATCTGTAATATTTAAGTTTTTTTTAAAATAAATATGTTTAAATCAAATAAAAACCGATACAGACTTAAAATTATTATTACCCTTGCTGATCTAGTAACAGTACCCGTACTGCGGTGCTAGCTGCGGTGCTGTTGCTGGTGCTGCCGGTCAATGTCTACAAATAAACGTGAGAAGCGATAGAAAAGCAATACTTTTTTAATCTAATAAAATCGGGTACTATCTTAAAGCTGCTATACATACCACTTTCTTTATTTCAAATGCACCGCACAAATAGCCGTACTCCGCGGTCCGTCTGGTTATTTGTCTAAAAAATAAAAGTTACCACATATAATTTTTTAATCAGATAAAAACGCGGGTGCCTGATTCAACTTAACACAGTTATACATACCACTTTTTTTTTTAAAACTCCCACTATTTCGGTTTCACTTCTTTTTTTTAATTAAACTTTTTTTTAGCGCTATTTCACCTACTGCTTGTCACCAAGGTAATGACAGGATGCTGCGAGGACGGCTCACAGGTAACCATCTTTTTCCCCACCATTGCCCTTATTTTTTTGCATGGTTGCAAACAAGAGATACATGTAGCAGTTTACGCTGCTAAGACAATGGTACCCCCCACGCCTGATGTATTTGGCGCATCGTACGCTAGATGATCCAAAAGAAGGATACAGGATTCACCCCAAGCAAAATGTTAGGGGTTGGGTATCAGCCCCATCGGTAGTTAAAAGTATCGAAAAATGAGCGGCAATGCATACGGTACCTCTATATTATAAGGTTATCATTTACAAGAAATTCGTTTCTACGAAGTACAAGTGGGGGTAAGCTGGAGCGATTCAGCAGCCTCGACTCGACTCATCCTGTCGCCTCAGAGTTAGATCATAAAAAGTAACGATGGTGCGCGGACAGAACGACGCTCATTTCATAGTGAGTGTAGTGTATTCTAAGTTGCTATTAATACACAAGCTTAATATTTAAAAGAAGTTTCATTATATAACGTGCTGTTTATTTATTAAAGCTCAAAGGATACATATGCATAAGGCGGATGCTGGAGAAGAGGAGCCAGCGTTGCGCCCGGAGGGGAGCCCTCAACGGCTGGCTCCTCTTCGAATACGATAACTGGGATGAGGAGGATATTTTCAATTTGAGGACACTGTTTGGGCTGATGCCCATTACCAATTATAATAGGTGCGTATTAACCGATGCAATATACTGACCACCACGTATGCGTGCGTGTGTGTGTGTGTGTGTCATACATGAGTAGTAATATTATTATTTTTTTTTTGCAGGGACTCGGACTACGATACAGGCGACGAGTGCTGATTTTTTTTTTTTTTAATATTTTTATAATCAAATAAATTTTTATATATTTAAATTAGGTAAGCTGCGTTTCATTTCAAACTCCTTATGTACCACCAATGTTTCTTACAATATACGTCATATATTCAAAAATGCCTATTTCTTCTTTTTTTGTTTCCTTCACCTCCATCTCCCCATATCTTGCCAATCATGGTAACGGTCGGCAGGAAATCAAAACATTAAGCGTATTCCTCTACACAGGGCTCCGGTTCATCGAAAATGTATTCACGCGCTACAGCTTTATAATATACATAAGGGGCCTTACAAAATACGGTGTTCTATTTTACCGAGGGTACACTTATCTCCTTAGGGTAATTAAAAAAGTTACCGACCGATGGTCAATGCGTCATTACCGACCGCGATAGGCCCCCTGGGGCCATGCAACGCCGCTGCTACCGAGTTTTGGGCCTTAGGACCAGGCCCGCGCGGTGGGGGAACACTGCATAGGTTTGTGGTGGGGAGAGCCGCCCACATGGGCGAGGGGGTGGCGCCGTAGTGCGGTGCGGGGGGCCAGAGCGCGATGCGCTCCATGACTCATAGGGGACAGTGGTGGGGGTTTGTTGTGACGGCCAATAGTGGCCTGTAACTACTGATAGCTACAATCTCGAACATCCACCAATTCCGTTTTCAATCCTCAGAGGTAGTCAAGAAGTATCCCACTTCTGACACCAATTAACTTGTGACGTGCAGGGCGTTATTACACGTCTAGCAAAGTTAATCTCCCATGCTACGCGTGGAAGTTTATATTTATTTTTGTTTTGGGTAAGTTCTTGACTGCCGTCCTATACAGGCCCGGTCGTTTGGATTGCCGTTAGGTCGAGGAATTGGTGTATGGTCAATTTAAATCAAAGATGCAATAATCCCAATGAGATGATTCAAATGTATTGTTACAACCCCAAATTTGCTTAGGTGCTAGTTATTAGATAGAGATACGAAGAAAATGCCAGATGGTCTTACAGCTAGTTTTACAATGGCCTCGTAATGCCGTGCCCACACTCACTCTTACGTACTCACTCTCATACGTTCATGCGGCGTGCAACGTTAGACGCCCACGCTCCCTGGATGTTCGCTATTCTTCTTATCGACACTCGAGATCTTGCACTTTGGTAATCACTTAAACTACACGACAGTATTGTTCGTGGCAAAAATCAGAATACTAATATCTAAACTCACATTGACTGATACGCTACGCTTGCAACGCGTAGGGCTCGATACGACTTATCGACTTACAATGGCGATAGATAAATAGTACGCGGAACTCCCGTGAGAATAATAGCCGCCGCGCGATGCAATTTGTGAGGAGCTATTCCAGCCCGAACTATGCGCTCTGGTGTGTATCTGGAGACTGCTTTGCCTTCCCTGATCCATCCTACTTTCTGCTGAAAGTAGGTGGACAGGTAGGGGCAAATCTTACTAATTCAGCAGTTTTTATCCGCTCGCGTGAATCCTGGAATTTTCGGTTCACACGTTTAGGCACGTTCTTGGTGCGATAAGACCGGAAGCTAGCTTCCTCCCAATTTGCTGCAGTCGGCGTGACTTCTCTGTTGCATCGTATCGTATCTATGTGTATGCGAGATCCAGAATCCTAAGGCACGGCACGTGACAGTATTCCAAAAAGTATACCCTCCTTCAAGATCTATACACTCACCAGTCATTAACCCACAATGTACCCCAGATCTCAGGTAAACACGATTTTCTGCTAATTTCAGTTGTGCATTATAAATTTGTAAAGTGACCTTAATGGTGGCTTGAACAATAACACCCTGGCAACTTCCATAGGGATCTGATAAGCGGTTCCTTCACATTCTCCATTATTTCCTATAAAACCAACTAAGACCGTCGATCTTATATTGGTATGATTATGTTTCAATCCGGTTATAACAGCGTTACCCATATTATAAGTTCCGGTATTGTGAATTCTGTTACAAGTGTCACGTGATACCTCTTCTATATATTGATACTTGCCATTGGAAACAGCACTAGTGTGTGAAAACATACCACATTTATGGACAACACGATCTATTTCTATTTTACATTGCATTACTTTAACCGTATGAAAATTATTAATTTGTAAAACTTGTACATATACTTTAGTTGAGTTCGTTTTCTGAGGCGGTACATCGCAATGCCCTACGTCTAATAATGACATGGTTGTGACGTTTTGCAGCCTTAGTCCCACAGTCGTATCCGACGAGGGAATCCACATCATGGATATTCCATAGCACGCCTAACATTATTGCAGCCCAAACAACGAATTCCTTCATCTGCAATTTATAGATTGTTCTCTTACTTACTATTGTTTGATATTTGAATGCTCTAACCTATTCGTATGAACGACTTTAGTATTCTTATTTATTCTTATTCTAACATTGTTTCAGTTCAATATTTCTAGGACTTCATATGGTCCAGTATACTGATCACTCAGCTTTCCTGGTTTTGGACCTTTTAACAGGAATACATAATCTCCCTCCTTAAAGGATTTTGGATTTGCTTTTTTGTCATAATGTTGTTTTGATTTTTCTTTTGCACCTATTAAATTTTCCCTAGCGGTTTCTTGGATCTTATGAATTCGTGTTACTAGATCGATAAGATAATCATCGTACGTCGCTGTCTTCTCTCCCTCATGCAATGGCTCACTTGATGGTGACCTGCCTATCTTTCCAAACACCAACTCGTAAGGAGTGTGTTTTGTTCCTTCATGAACACTGATATTATAGTTATAAATAGCAAGGTCTACCCATTCGTCCCAATTGATTTCTTTGGTTACATATTGTTTTAAGTATTCACCTAGGGCATGGTGTGATCTCTCGAGTGAACCATTGGACTGAGGATGAAAAGCTGTGGTTCTAAATTTTCGAATTCTGAAGCGCTTAGCTAGTTTACGCATTGGATCACTAAGGAAATTCCGTCCGTGATCTGTCAATACTGATTTTAGTGCTCCAAATACACAAATAAATCTCTTTACAAACGCGTCGGCTACTGTTACTAATGTCATATTTGGTAATGGTATTGCTAAACTGAACTTGGATAATTGGTTTTGTATAGTCAGTATGTATTCGTGTCCGTTTTTAGTCTTTGGCATAGAACCCACAATGTCCATAACAATTTCAAATGTGGAACCAGGAGTGTCAGTAATGATCATAGGTTGTTTTGTTTTTACTCTTACTAATTTTTTCAATTGGCATTGCAAACATTGTTGTATGAACTGTTGAACATCTGACTTTAAATTTTCCCAGTAATATCGTTGTCGAATTCGGTTATATGTTTTTGACACTCCCCGATGTCCCCCTATAGGTGAGGAATGCATCTCCTCAAGTATCGTCTTCCGCTGTTGCGAAGGAGGATACTTTATAAGTCCATTACAAATTATTACTTTACTTTTAGCTGTAGAAAATTCATTTAGTAATCGGCGTTGAATTTCGTCCCATGGGATGTTTAATATCTCCTTACTTTTGGCTATTGCAAATGAAGCTAATTTCATTTCATCGGTTATTTCTCTAAGATTTTTTATAGCTGTCTCTACTACCTGAAATGCTAATGTTGGCCCTTCCATTTTCCCTTCACTTATACGGATTACCAAATGGTACCTGTTCTTTTCTTTTATTACTTTTACCTTTCCCAATTCTAACAAGGAAGACTATCGAAGTGTCACCCCCCGATTTCAATGAATCGTTGATATGTTGTAGAGGACAAAAAAATAAGAGACACGTGTTTTTTTTTATGTGCCGATATTCACTTTAAAGGGGTGAAATCAACCCCCAAAGTTGGGCATGTCGAGGGGTGGTAATGCAGTTTCACCTAGAAGGAATCGTCCGATTTCAATGAAACAAAAACTAAAATGTTTCTCATCGCGAGTAATGTAAAGTGCAACTAGACATTAAAAAAAAATTATCTCTTGAGGGGGTGAACCACCCCTTGATTATTACTTTTTTCACCCTATTTAAAAAACTTACAAATGGAATTCAATGAAATACGTACCATTTGAAAGAGGAAGGAAAATTAAAGTTTACATGTTTTTGCTTTTTTGCGGGATGTCACGTTTAAGGGGGTAAACCACCCCCTGCGTACCGATGCGTGCATTCCCATATAGGACACCTTCTTGCGCAATTTAAAAGTGTAAATGCATTTAAAATATTCTCGTTGGTGACAATCGATAAACAATAAGTGAATATTAACGTATTACCCCTAATTAAGGGGATAAACTACCCCCTCCGTACCTACCCCCTGCATACCGATGCACGGACTTACATATGAGACCGCTTCTCGCGCAGTTTAAAAGTGTAAATTAATTCAAAATATTCTTGTTACTGACAATGAATAAACAATAAGTAAAAATTAACGCTTCATTCGTAATTAAGCGGGTAAGTTCATTTAGAGTTTGAATATCAATTAATGTAATAGTCCTCCCACTCTGCACGCTTCCGCCTAGAGGTAAGTACGGTAGCTAGTTCACCATAGTACCAGTTTCTATTATTTTATATTTAAAATATATTTACACTCACTAATGATGAGCGGAATGGTAAATAGTCTTTTATTGACCAATGTAAAGCGATATTTTTATTTGTATCCCGCGTCCATAAGACGAGAGCCGTTCGGCGAGCGGGAAACGATAGCAACGCCGAGCTACGCGTCGCGGAGAGAAAACGTGTGACGAGGCAGCAGAAGGGCCAGAGGCAGGAGAACTTTGTTAATTTTCACTTATTGTTTATCCACTGTCAGTAACAAGAATATTTTGAATTAATTTACACTTTTAAACTGCGCGAGAAGCGGTCTCATATGGAAGTCCGTGCATCGGTATGCAGGGGGTAGGTACGGAGGGGGTAATTTACCCCCTTAATTAGAG